>JAMPIV010011320.1:242500-270057 GCA_024509875.1 Oreohelix idahoensis
AGATGTGCTTATAATGAAGACAATGAGAGCGTCCTGAGAAATAGTTGTGGTTACATTGAGAAATGAAGGCTGAGACAGATTACCAACTTTTTTTTTTTTTTAAAGAAATGGATGCGGTTATATTGAGGATGATGAGAGAGGCCTGAGATAGACGACCAACTTTATAAGAGTAATAGATGTGGGTGTCGTATTATGACAGTTAATTGAATTCTCTCATTTTGCCAGTAGGTCGACGCCCACTTCTTTTTTTCTAGGTTAAGTACCTCTCTTTCTCTAATAGACTTCATTCTGTTGTATAAACTCTGGTTCCTTAGTTGTCAATCTTATGAGTGGTCTCCCTTTGGGTCGTTTTTATTGGTCTAAAATTCAATCTTTGTCTTCACTAATGCCAGGGGTCGTGTTTTTCTTTATCTTCTCTATGCTCCTCACCTTAGGCCTTTGTTCATGGCAAAGTCTGGAGTACACTAGCTATTCCCTGAACTTAGACCGCGGTCGCAACTTTCCTCTATCAGACGGGTGCTGATTTAACGTAAGATGGGTGCCACCGCGCCACCTGCATGCACGAATCTAATTCTGGACTCCCTTCGTTTATTTTATCTGCCTCGGTCCTAGCGCAGGGACTGGGAAACTAATTCTGTCATCTTCCCTGAAAGACGGAGACAAGTTTTTTTTTTTTTTTTTTTAAATCTCGGCTCATATAGTGTCTTAAATCTTTGAGTTTGGTCAGAACATGCTCCAGCGCGCAAATGTGCGAAACAAAGCGGCAACTCTCCCACCAGGTGGAGCTATGTCAAAAGACCAACTTTAAAAGCAACTGTCTTATGTTTGTACTATTCGCCAAAACTAACACGTATACTAGAGAACTAGAACGGAAACTTCCTATTCACTTGCGAAAATGACACATTATTCTAATGCCTGTACGATTTGGAATTCCATTTTTTCCCCATTTGCGGGGTAAGCCAACAATATAGATATAGAAAAACAAGCCTAGATATTAGCCTGTACATAATTGCTAGCTTTACCTTATTTTCTATGTGTGCCCAAGCTCTGGAAAAGAACAGTTGGGCGACCGCAGCTCAAGTTCAAAGATGTGTGCAAGAGAGACATGAGTGCACTGGACATAAATCCAGCAACCTGGGAGGATGAAGCTGCCGAGAGCACCAAGTGACGATCCTCCCTACGCACCACCTCAGATTGGGAGAAAAGAAGCTCTCACGGCAAGCAGAACAGAGAAGAAAACGTCGAAAGGAACAACAGGAAAATAAGCAGCTGAAGGTTGCCACCTCAGGGGCGTATTTCCATAGTCAGTTATGACTGAAGGGGCTATTATTATTATAGCTTATTTTGTAAACTTAACCACTACATATTAATAAGGGTTAGGTATCCTTTCTTTGTATTACTCAGGGTAACGGTAAATCACTTCATAGAAGGAAACCACTATTATTGAACTATCTACTGCTCGGAGAAAACCCATTAATATCATTTATGCTTTTAAAATAACTTACAAGTCATTTCACGGCAATATCCCAATGACTGTCGCCGAACTCTCTGCAGTGACTATTCCATTGGAGTTATTCATTATAATTAGGGAACATTCTGTGCGGAACGTTCGGCGACAGTCATTTGGAAATTACCAATTTCACGTTTTTTCCACCCACAATGAAAAAGACAAAAGTTTTTCCTGTAAAGTATGTGTGTGTGTGTGTGTTTCTGTGTGTGTGTGTTTCTGTGTGTTTCTGTGTGTGTGTTTCTGTGTGTGTGTGTGTGTTTCTGTGTGTTTCTGTGTGTGTGTTTCTGTGTGTGTGTTTCTGTGTGTGTGTGTCACTGGGTGCCTCCCATTTTCTCTGCAGTAGTGGTCCAACAGTGGCCAAAACCTAGAGTAGCTAATGAGGGTCTTCAAAAGTATCTACATTCGCACAACATTACTCTTGGCAGAGATGCAGATAGAAGGATGATGATGCTTCTACCTCGAGGGAGTTCCCACAAGATATTTAAGAAATCGAGAAATTCATATGCTTATTATTATTATTATTATTATTATTGCTCGTATTGGCTTTTTAGATGTGTGTGTGTATATATATATATATATATATATATATATATATATATATATATATATATATATATATATATATATATTAATATATATATACATATATACATATACATATAACATATACATATTATTATATTTATATTATATATAATATATATATATATATATATATATATATATATATATATATATAATATATATATATAATTATATATATTATATATATATAGATATATATATATATATATATATATATATATATATATATATATATATATATTAGAACACTTATTTACACGTGTGCACTTCTCTTTGTAATAATTAATTCATCTATAAGTTTGCAAAAAAAAACGTATTCAAATTTAATGATCAATTACTTTAACACTTGTAAATAAATAAGAGCTGGTGATTAATAAAAATAAAGTAAGTCACATCACGGAATATATCGGCTTTCGTAAGCTTACTTTTAGAAAAGAAAGTTCTTTGTTTGGCCGGCTATAAATGCGACTTGCCAAAATTCTAAAGTGTCAGTGCTGCTGGTTCTGTAGATTCGTCTCTGTGGTGAGGGCACATTTCCAGATCAGTGAGGAAGTAACCGCTCCTGGTCAAGGCAAGAATCTTCACAACCCGTAGAATTTAGGTTTCAACTGTCAATTACAAGCTTTGAGCCACAGAATGGTGGTACAGCAAATGATCTCTTCGTGTCGTCCACAAATAGTCGGGTCGCTTCGTGCTGGTACCACAAACTCAATCATTGAGACATCTTAGATTCTTGCTCATGTAAATAGTCTTGGCAACTTGATATAGATGCCTAGATCACACGTCGGGGTATTTAGTCCTATTAACAATCCCCCTGCGACTTTATGAGTAAGTCCTGTATAAGTCCGGTTTGCTGTAGCGTTCAGAAGTATTCCTTTAAGTCCGGTCGTATTTAAAGTCAGAATCTTCTATTCTCTCCTGGCTTCAGTCTGTGATGTCTACATGACGATTTCGGGAATGCCATGCCGTGTCTAAAAAGTCCTACATTATATCACAGACTTCGCCCACGCACTCTTGTTGTCTACTACTAGGCAACTCTTAATCAGAGCGATTGTACTTGACAACTGGAATTGCCAAACCAATGCATTCAAAGTGCATGTTATGATAGCGTAGTGCTTATGGAATTTTCTGCTTGACTCATACGTTTGAGAATTTAAACAGCCATTTTCCATATATGTAATTTGTGGCAAAATCGGATATAAATTCTGGGCATTTAGATTGAACTACCATCCCTCCTAATTTTTTTCTGATTTTTGGCATGCACATTTCACTGCGTTTTGGTTCTGTAGATAAAAGCGGGGTAATTGACTTCATTCGTGAATCTGATAGGTTCACTCCCCTGTTTCTATAACGTTGGTAGGAGATAATTGGCGCGTCCTGGACTCATCGTCGTGGACCGCAGCATCATTCTTTAGAGCTCTTTTGACCACGAATCAAAAGCTCAACACTCAGTTTGAGATTTAGCGGCAAAAAGTCCCCGAGTCTTTGACACCAGGGAAAGTTCTTGCCGTACGCGTGACGGTGGACAGAATTGTTACGCTGTATATTGGCGGTGTATTTCTTTATTTATCACGAAAACACGGGAAACTGTTCCTACGGAGTTCCGTCATGTTACGTAGCTGAGTGGCGAGGGAGAGACTTGTCTGCTTTGTGAGATGACGGTCACAAAGATTTCCCCGTGCTTTGATGGCCAGGAACGTCTGGGACCCTCTAGCGTAACCCTCTCCTTCCTGTTACGCCAAATTCTTTTGTAGCGTGTCTCCTAGAGAATTCTCTGGGTATTTATTACGTTAATTTTGGCATTCTCTATGCAGATGTTGGAACCCGCCTCGAATACCTGCAACCCAAATCTCACTATATAGGTAGGCTTGGCTGTCTCTCATTGCTTCAGTCCTAAAATTCCTGCCGTGAGAAGTTAGAAGACTTAACACCAGCTTGCCTGCTTATTAATAGAGTGGGAAATTCTGACAGTCTTGGTAAGCAAGTTTAGTAATTGGTACTTTGTATAAATTTTTGTGCTTGGGATTTGTGATAAGTCAGAGTAAGCCTTCGTAAAGGGTTTTAGTAATGTGGTAAATTACAGCAATCATTCAACCCGAAATCTGAAGCTATAGCCAGTTTTTTTTTTTTTTTGAGAAGTGAATTGTGATTTTATGCTGCTACTAGTTATAACAGCCAGATGGTTGGGTGACTTGATGTCTGATATAGTTCATTAAAAGGACTACTCGGCTTCCTCTATATATGGATAACTATGTAATTGAGTCTTTAACACACAAAAAGGTTAACCTAAGCAATCGAAATCTTTTGGCCTTAAGGGCGGATTGTGTAAATATAATTTTTCCCCACATGTAACTTTAATTTAAGTAAGCACCTGTACATTAGTTGATTATTTTAAACTCATTTATAATGCTTTCCTAGTGCAGATTTCTATTGTTGTCATACGCTGTATGTAATTATTAAATGTGTCGAACGCCACTATTACCAGTTTAGACTGGTCGGCAAATTGTGTAGAAGCAGGTGGGTTAGCAGACCTGACTGATTTTAAGGTCACGTCTCGCCAAGAAGGGAGGACAGCCTTGCATACATGCCTAAAACCCACCCCAGCGTTAGTCGCGGTTAGCCCGTCTTCGTGTTATTACGCAAAAGCTACAGAAGGCCGGCCCTGCACTTATTGTTTGATCGGACGGTGAGCAGGGGAGAGTAAGAAGAAACTGCGAACCACCAGGTCAAAATTGACCAGCTGACAGGGGGAGATGGGTTAGTTGTATGTTTTTATTTACCTATTTCGACCACGTTTATCTGTTGTGCCGTGTTGTAATGTTTATGATTAATTTAGCGAGTTTTAATTATATTTTCGTTACAGCAAAACCCTATCATCTCAGGTAGACCACAGAGCCTCAGCCGGATTTTGCCTTCCTGTTATCCGTGGAAAGGCGATTAAGGCATCGACCCATGTACAGCTGGGTTGCACATCACCTATAGTAGTGCGTGTTATCATCACCCCATTACGGGTACATTGAGGATTGTCCTTTGCTTGGAGTATATGAATAATTCGTCAACCACAAAATAAGAGGAGCGCCCATGCTCCATTTGTACCAGTTGTAGAACGTGGATTATTTCCTCATCATCAATGTTATCTTGAGTGTCTCCTTCGCACCCCTCGGTCTCCTAGATTTACAGCCGGGTGCAGTTATATCACGGATTAATCAGCAGTTACCCTGGAGAAGAGAGGATCACCATTTCTCCGACGGCTAACAGTGACCCCAACGGAGTATCAACGCACGCGTGCCAACGAAGAAGGATTTGTGGTAGAGTGCACTCAAATAGAGGGGGAGGGTAGATTTAAGAGACTGTGTACCTGAGCATCTAGTAAAAGTGATTACCAGTGTTGCTGACAGAGCAAAATCAGCGCGATTAGTGTTTGTGTGGTTAGGGGCTTTTTTATTTCAGGTTTTTTTCCAGCCAACGGATTATTAGTTTTATACCAACCCCATAAGTGTGGGAGTGTGGAACCAACTTTGTTTATTTTCGGAAGTGTTCCCAAATTTGTATACTAACCTTCATTTTTTTTTTGTGTGTCTCGGCCAGTGACACCTGCATTGTATCGTGGTTTTCTTTGTTATGGTGATAGATTTTAATGCTTATTTTACAATAGTTTTTTTTTATTGTTGTTAATTTAAAAAAAATTACTTAACGGATCAGACTTCTCTTCCTATCTGTACATGTACTCTTTAACTTGTACTCGTACTGTTGTGTGTGGATACACTGTAGTGTAATAAACCTTATCTCCGAGCAGAGCAAGAGGCAGTGTGACAGTAGTTGAACAAAAGGTCACTGAGTGGCGAGGGGAGAGTCAGTATAGGTTCTCACTCTCGATAACCATAAGTCACACTATCCACCATCAACACCATTTCTCTTCTATCATCTCAGACCTCTCTCAGAACTTCGTCTTGTCTCTGACATCCCACAGACTGGGTTCTCGTCTCAGGCAGACTCTTACATAACTCACTCGTGACAGAATTGTGATTTCCGTAAAGTGTTGTCAAAGTTGACTTATATGACACTTCCTGCTCACTCTTCAAAATGTCTTCCAAGATTGCATTTATCTATAATAAAATATCGGAAGTCTGATTACTTAGTTTTAGCAGACTCTGTCGATCTCTTGCATCACCTGACTTGTCGCAATCCGACTGCCTGTCTAGACAAATCGTGGTCTATACAATTAAACTAGTATTGCAAGCCCATTCTACTGTCGGATCGAAGTGATTATGCAATCTTGAACAAACACTTCATGCTCGCATTTACCTGGAGTCAATGTGATATTATTACGTTTGGTGATTTAATTAATCTCTCAGGGATGCACGATTGTCTGGCCATGTCATGCATCGAAGCGTGAAACGTGGAGAATGAAAGTAGAAAAAAAATGGTAACAATTCTGAGTAGAGGATAAGCACGAAATTATGTGCGTTAAATATGCCGAAATAATAGATAATAAAAGGCGATGAGAGGAAATTACGAACAAGCAAACGAGCTTAATATATATATATGAACGTGTGTTTGTTTGTTTGAATGTTTTTTGTTTGTTTGTTTTTTAAGTTACCTTCGGCCCCGTTGAAGCTATGGCCATGAAATTTTGCGTAGAGCTTTTCAGGGGTCCAGGCGTGCCAACGTCAACTTTCTTTTTCATAACTCTTCGTACTTGACGCCACGCTGTACAAAATGTCTATTCGGACATTGGCAATATTTGATGGCTTAATTCAAATCGGTGTACGTAGTCTACAAAGGTGATGACGTAATGGTATTTTGGGTAAGCAGCATATAAAAATAATGTCTTCATATAAGTTTGTGCATATATTTGTTACCACCACACTTTACATCGCCAGCGTACAAAATCCTGTCACAGAATGCTCCAACATATCTGTGGCTAATGTTCAAATACAGTGAAAGACGAAGTCAACGCCTTAACAAAATACAAGTGCCCAAGCCTAGGCTTGACTTATTCAAGAAAAGCTTAGCTTACTCTGCTGCTCATCTCTGGAACTATCTTCCACATTATCTGAGAGATAACAACCTCAGTCCCTATTCATACAATCGTAAACTTTTCGATTACTTTATGAGTTCTGATTATCTGTCCCCCTAATGTGATTATTTTTCCGAAAAATGATATAATATCGAATGTAGTTTTAATGATGATGATAGTGTTTTTCAACATATTTTGTTTCATGGTGATACTTAGTTTGTATTTTTCAACATACTTTATTTCATGTTTATAATTAGATACTGTGAATGTGAGTATGCTATTATTTTACCTTTATAACGTTGAATTCCTTGAATTGATGGGTAAAATGTATGTGAGAATAAATGAAACCAGTATAAAAGACGAGAGAAAGGAAGGGTAGAATGTCAGACGGGCCTGCGTGCCCAATTCTCAACCCTTTGAAAAAAAAGTTCGTTCGTTCGTTCTTGTTCTCCAGAAACTTATTTGGTTTTTGTCATCTGTTGCACATTTTTGACCATGTTATACAAAGATCACCCGTGTGTTACCGGGGCCCGAAAGGGGAGCAAAGAATAGTAAAACTGTCCCCTGCCAGGCATGTCGTAGAAGGCGACTAAGGAGGGTTGGGCATGGGGCCGGTTACCCCATCCTGTAAAAAATTTAAACCACAAAAAACTTCAACAAATATGGACAAGTCAAATAAAGGAAATAAAACACAGCCATCCAAGACAGGGGAAGGTCCTCTCGCGGGGAGGCGTATGATGCAACACAGAGAAAGCCGAAAGGAGTCTGTGTTGCTGACTAACCTTCTTTCTTCTAGGAGAACTTCCAGATTTGGCACCTGGAATGTTCGGACATTAAACGAACAAGGGAAAGTGGCGCAAGTAGCAGCAGAAATGAGGGAATACAAAATCGAGGTTCTGGGAATGTGTGAAACAAAGTGGAAGGGGGTAGACAGGAAGAAACTCATCACAGGTGAATTGGTGCTGTCCTCAGGACATGAAGACGAAACTTCACACCACAGTGAAGGGGTAGCTCTTATGTTATCTAAAGAAGCACAGAAAGCACTCATTGAATGGGAAGCTGTTGGACCCAGAATAATAACAGCTACTTTCAAAACAGCTAAAAAGAAAATTCATGTAAATGTCATCCAATGTTATGCACCAACTAATGACAAAGAAGAGTCTGTGAAAGAAGCATTTTATACTAAACTACAGGAAATTATGGATAAAGTAAAAAGAAGAGACATCACAATTTTGATGGGTGACATGAATGCAAAGATAGGTACAGTCAACACCGGATTTGAAGAAGTCATGGGAAAACATGGGCTAGGAGTAATGAATGAAAATGGAGAACTATTCGCAAACTTGTGTGCTTCAAATCAACTGGCTATAGGAGGAAGCATGTTTCCACATAAGAGAATACACAAGGCAACATGGATATCACCAGACCATAGAACAGAAAATCAGATCGATCATATATGCATAAAGAAGAAGTTTAGATCATCATTGCAGGATGTAAAGGTATATAGAGGAGCAGACGTGGCATCAGATCACCATCTTCTGATAGCCAAAATAAAAATGAAACTCAAGAGATATGCAACAATGCAAAATTATAGACAACAGTTTAATGTAGGACAGCTAAGAAATCAAGAAACAAGAGACAAATTTGCGGTCACAGTATCCAACAAATTCCAAGTGCTACAACAGCTGGAAGATGTAGAGAATACAGAAGACTATTGGCAGCAGGTCAAAACGGTATGGAAGGAGACATGTGAAGAAATACTGGGGAAAAGGGAAAGACAACAAAAAGCATGGATAACAACAGAAACCATCAATAAGATAAAAGACAGGAAAAACAAGAAAGCAGAGTTAAACACAAGCAAAACCAGAAGTTCCAAAGCCAAGGCTCAAGAAGTGTACACAGAAGCAAACAAAGAAGTAAAAAGAAGTATCAAAAGAGACAAGAGGAAGTATATTGAGGAGTTGGCAAGAGAGGCAGAAGATGCTGCAGCCAAAGGAAATATGAGAGAACTGTATAGCAGCACAAAGAAGTTAACAGGGAAATACAAGCAAACAAGTTGTCTCATAAAAGACAAGAATGGGAAACTGCTCAGCAATATACAAGAGCAAATGAAGAGGTGGACAGAATATTTTGGGGACCTTCTCAATAGACCAGCTCCACAAAACCCGCTGGACATCCAGCCAGCAGAAGAAGAGCTACAAATTAACGGTGAAAGACCAACGAAGGAAGAAATAAAGAAAGCCATAAAGCTTCTAAGAGATGGAAAAGCGTCTGGACCTGATGGCATTCCAGCAGAGGCCATCAAAGCAGATATCGACACGGCTACAGAGATGTTATATAAATTACTTGGTAAAGTCTGGGAAAAGGAAGAGATACCAGCAGAATGGAAGGAAGGATATCTGGTTAAGTTGCCTAAGAAGGGAAATTTACAAGAGTGCACAAATTATAGAGGAATAATGTTACTATCAGTGCCAGGAAAAGTATTAAACAGGATTATCCTTGAGAGATTAAAAGAGTCGATAGACAAGAAATTGAGAGATGAACAAGCAGGTTTTCGACAAAACAGATCATGTACAGACCAGATAGCCACTTTGAGAATAATAGTTGAACAAAGTCTGGAATGGAATTCACCACTATACATCGGATTTGTGGACTATGAAAAGGCATTTGACAGTGTAGACAGAGAATCACTTTGGAAATTGATGAGGCATTATGGAGTTCCCCTGAAGATCATTAATTTAATAAAGAAAACATATGAAGACATGACATGCAGAGTTCTTCATGAAGGACAGCTTACAGAACCATTTGGGATAAGAACAGGAGTGCGACAGGGATGCCTCTTGTCTCCATTTCTTTTCTTGCTGGCAATAGATTGGGTTATGAGATCATCGACAACACACAACAGAAATGGAATCCAGTGGACTCTGACTAAGCAGTTGGATGATCTGGATTTTGCTGATGACTTGGCTCTTCTGTCCCATAACCGTAATCAGATGCAGGACAAATTGAAAACACTCGATGAGAGGTCACAGCAATTGGGTCTGAAAATACACAGGGAAAAGACAAAAATAATGCGAATAAATGCAGGTAATGATAATAGGGTTGAACTTGAAGAAACACCAATACAAGATGTAGAATCATATACGTATCTTGGCAGTAATATAGACAAAGTTGGAGGGACAGACAGCGATATCAAAATAAGAATACAAAAGGCAAGAGGAGCTTTCATTGCTTTGGGAAATATATGGAGATCAAGAGAAATAGGATCCAACACGAAAATAAGAATCTTCAACTCAAATGTGAAGTCAGTCCTATTGTATGGCTCTGAGACATGGAGAACAACAAAGACAACAACCAAAAAGCTACAGACTTTCATAAATGGGTGCTTGCGTAGAATAGAGGGATTAAAATGGTATGACAAGGTTACCAACGTAGAACTGATGACAAGAACTAGACAAGTGCCAGTGGAACAAGAGATGAGAAGAAGACGATGGCGATGGATAGGACACACACTGAGGAAACCTGTTGATAGCATTACAAGGCAGTCCTTGTTCTGGAACCCGCAGGGCAAGAGAGGCAGAGGAAGACCAAGAAGTACATGGAGAAGAGAGTTGGAAACAGAGGTGAAAATGATGAGGAGAACATGGAAAGAACTTGAGATGATGGCACGTGACAGGAGGACTTGGCATGTGTTTGTTGAAGGCCTATGCTCCTTTGGGAGTGGAGGGTTATGAATGAATACAAAGATGTGTTACTTCCTGATTGTAATTTTTATTTTCTCTGGTTTAGAGCAGCACAATAGGACAGCCTTGACACTTGGGTTGAAGATTATGGCTTTTTTAAAATTAAAAATAGTACATGCAATAAAAAATAATATCTAAGGAAACGTGTGCGCTTTTTGTTTGTTGAACATTAGAATCATATAATATCCATGTTCATACACGAAAGAGATAAATTAATTCACGATGAACTCACTTATGAAAAAAGGCAGACGCCGGAAGATTAATAACAAAAAAGGAGACGCTGATATATATATATATATATATATATATATATATATATATCTTTCTTCTTCTTCTTCTTCCATCCTTAGCCATCAACCGGCAAAGCAGTATGTGGCCAGTACGCCTAGTGGCGTCTTAGGGCAACAACAAATGGATCAATCTATCGCTGTTTCCACCACGCCTAGTGGCGTCTTTGTGGAACAAAAACAGACCAAACAATCTATCATTGTTTCCGTAATCAGATTGGTTGGCAAGCAGGTGATCAGCCCACTGTGCGAAGTTTTTTACGGGATGGGGTAAACAGCCCCATGCCCATACCCTCCTTGGTCGCTTTTTACGACATGCGTGGTAGGGTGCAGTGTTACTATTCTTTGCTCCCCTTTCGGGCCCCGGTAACACACGGGTGATATATAAATATATATATATATATATATATATATATATATATATATATATATATATATATTTATATATATTATATATATTATATATATATATATATATATATATATATATATATATATATATATATATAAGGAGGGAATTGGTATGGCAAGGTAAAAATTGCATCTATTTCTCTCATAAAGTTGACCGTTGTCTCACGTTGACGTCATCGCTGTCAATATGATCACATCTGTTTTTCTCAGAAAGTTGGCCGTATGTCTCAGGCTTCTCTCATCGCCCTCAATACATCCACTGTCGTAGGGTGGATATAATGATTTGGATGAGTTAGAGAAATAATTCTTCCTGTTCCAAGACATAATTTTCTAGCGTACCTCCCGAGAAGCCCCATAATTTTCCAATCTCATATGATTGCGCTGTCTATTTCTTCAGTCCTTCTATCTCATTCATTTTAGGCGTAGTGGTTCGTTGAGCGAGTATGAGATCTCTAACTCACAAACAACAATTAAGGCAAAAATACTTTCTATAGTCTTAACTATACTAAAGTATTACAACACCATATATTATATCAAACGAGCCTTAGATAACCATCAAATAAGAAATTAGTAAACAATAGGTAACTAATTACCAGCAGTACCACCAAGAAGAGTTCTCATAACACAACTTAAAATCTGTTGTTTTTTTTCCTTGCAAAAATTTATATGTATTTTAGTCTAGGGTCATTTATATGTCCCCTCTTTAATCTAATCCTAGACCTGGACACCAATAAGTGACAAGTACCTACAGCAGTAGTGGTCTGGGAAAGATAAGAGTTTTCATATCTCAGACAAGTGTCTAAATATGAAATAAGTAAATCCCGGACACGAGCATCTCAATAGTCGTGGGGTGGTTTTAAGGAGAAGGACAGCTTGGATGGAATGGAAGAATAAAGATAATAATGTCTTATAGATAGTTTACAAGTTCGTAATGAAACTGCCTCTCCTCGGGAAATAGTGTACTACAAATTTACTTAAAAGAGAATTCTGGTAACACAGGATCTCTAGGCGATAAATTCTTTATTCGAAATCCTACAAAGGAATATGTATAGTACATATAGTTGGATTAAAAATATCCCGACCCAATAGTGTATATTAATTATGGGTCTGCCCTCAGGGTGTAGATTTATATTTAAAACAAAATACAGCCCAAATAAAGTTAACAAGAAAAATAACAACAGACGCTGTTAAGTTAAATTGAATAAAAGGGCATAGATTCTCACATATCTGAATATACATATAAATATTTAAAAAAGTTTAGCTCTACTGTTTAGAAAAAAAACAACTAGTATGTCATCATATGGACCAGAAGATCTTTTCTATGGTTGTTGTTGTTGTTGTTTTCGTCTACTATGCTGCTGTAATACCCTGTTCAACCTGAAAGTTTGGTTATAATTGGGGTATATAGGGTGTTTACTATGGTAGTTTTGCTGGTAGGTGTTATACTCATCTCCTCAAGGACTGTAGTAGCTGCGGAGATGATTTTGTTTCGGACTCTCTTGGTTTGGTCTGCCCCAGCACTTTGGTACAGTGTTACAGTTCTATCATATCAGCGGGCGGCAGAGTTTACTTCCCTGGACTCATTGCGCATCTCAAATAAGGATGAGGTAAGTTAGCCCAGCTGAATACTTCTGCTTACTGGTTGATAGGGGTAACTGGGTTTTGGAATGGTCACCTGGTTAATAGAGTATGGTTGGTATGGGTAATCTTTGGTACAGTGGACTCGTACCCTGGTTTGTACCCTGGACCGGTAACCTGGTTTAGTACCTTGTAACCGCAACCTGAGTGGACTGGAAACAATTGAAGTCCCATTAGTGGTTTCAAGAACAATCATCTCCTAAGTCTGATGGCCGGTATGGGTCCATTAGAAATTAGATTAACACAATGCTAACTACCATCCAGTAACATTGTATGATCTATTATCTATGAAATACTCCTTCTTAACTGACATTATAGCGTATCTTGAGTTCTCAGTCTCTATCTGGCTGTCTGCTTATTTACAGCAGTGGTTTTCCCTATGTGGGCAATGAGTTTCACAAACTGTGAGGTAGGGGCTGGGGTCATCAAATGGTTGAGAACCACTGGTTCATCTAGTGCCCATAGAGCAGTATTTTTTTGGGATCACTGTCAACAATGGTTTGAGAACCACCGGGTAATAGTTTCGTATGCTGCTTTAACATGTTGGGGTGTCATTGCTGCCAAGGTCTGAGAACTACTGATTTACATTCTTGCTACTTGAGCAGTAAATCATGTGGAGGGTAGTCATGGTCTCAAGGCTTGAGAACTGCTGACTTACATTTTGTCAGTCAAGTGGTAAATTCATTAAATAGCTAAAATAATTGTAAGCATTCTTAAAGTCCTGGTTCTTGTAGAAAATAATATTCATATAACTGATAATAAAATAGTTCTTCAATCATACAACATGGTATATGCATAGGATGGCATTAAATGCATGTAAAGAACATTCCATGATGAAAAAACACATTAATGTCCCATATGAGACAAAGGGAGAAGAAGTGATTGAGAACACTTTTATCAAGTTTGCAGTCTTGACAGAGAACAATGAAGCCTTATAAGAAATATAAAATAGAAGGACCACTAATACACTTCTGTTTTGCTTGGGTCAATATGCGAATCCCAAAGTAACAACAATAATATACATCAATTATTTAACCCTGTCTTATTTCTGCCAGGCTGTGAAATAAAGATCAGTGGTTAATTAGGTCTATGACCTCAGCAAACTCATACATTAGAGTGATCTGTAAATATGCAAATAACAATTATTGTCACTGAAAATAGAAATACATTTAAAACTTTGCTTAACAAAAGGTAAATAAATTGCATTGACTAGCTCACTCTACGCCGTCTCCGTCGATCTAACCTCACGTCTTCTGAATGGCGGGCATTGTCACGCCTTAGAAACCGTGATGATATTGTTATCAAGCCGGCAGACAAAGGTGGTGCTGTGGTTGTTTGGCGTAAGGACTTATACATTCATGAAGGAATTACACAGCTAGGTAACACCACCTTTTACTCACCTTGTTCTGGTGATGCAACAGTCTGGAATAATCTTACTGTTTATGAGACTATCCGTGGCCTTATCCATGATGATCTTCTTCCTTCTGGTGCTTTATCTCTCCATATTTTTGATAGTAGTCTTGGTAAGCCTTCCTTTTACATGCTTCCTAAGGTGCATAAAATTGCTAACCCTGGTAGGCCTATTGTTTCAGCCTGTTCTCGTCCCACTGAACGTATTTCTGAATTCATTGGTAGTATTTTCCAGCCTTTAGTCGCCAGTCTGCCTTCTTATTTGAAAGACACTACTCATGCTATCACTACCTTTGATTCGATCAGATTCACGCCTGATCGTACTTACCGTCTTTTCCTCCTAGATGTTTGTTCCCTTTATACTTCTATTCCACATGCTGATGGTCTCAAGGCACTCCAATTTTTTCTCGACCAGCGTACTGATCTTACAATAAGTACCGGTCCGCTTCTTCGCCTTGCTGAGTTGGTTCTTATTCTCAACTCTTTTGAGTTTAATGGCCAATTCTTCAACGAAATCAGTGGCGTCGCTATGGGTACTAAGATGGGCCCAGTTATGCTTGCCTGTTTATGGGCCACTTTGAATATTTGGTCTTTCGAAGTTACGATGGACCAATACCCGAGTTTTACCGCCGCTATATTGATGATGGTATTGGCATTACAGACATGTCTGAGGTAGACCTCCGTCGATTTATTGACTATGTTGGTAATTTCAATCCTGCCATCAAATTCACTTCTGAAATTTCTACGACTTCAGTAAACTTCCTTGACATCACTGTAACTATTAGCCCTACTGGTCTTAAAACGTCTGTCTATTATAAGGCTACTGACGCTCATGGTTTCCATTTTTATACTTCATCGCATCCTCTTAGTTGTAAAAATTCCATTCCCTTTTCTCAACTTCTTTGCTTGCGTCGGTTATGTCAAGATAACGATTATTTCCATCAGCGAGCTCAAGAGATGCTCGAGTTCTTTCGCCGACGTCTTTATCCAGAACATGTTTTTTTCTGATGCTCTTAATCGTATCACACGCGTCACTCGTCAGATTGCACTCACTACTAAACCTTATGTCCAATCTGACAGACTTAAACTGGTTCTAACTTTCCATCCTCACAGTCTGGCGGTGAAGAGAATTCTGTTTCGACATCTGTCTATTCTCCACCCTGATCCTGATACCAGAGAGTTGTTTCGTGATACACCTTTGGTGGCGTACGTAGGGATAGGAATTTTAGGGATATTCTTGTACACAGTCGCTTGCGACATACTAGCCCTTTATACTTTGGTACTAAACCGTGCCAACGCCGCATATGTAAGAGCTGTCCGTTTGTACTCCAAACTCAGACAGTCACTTTTCCGAAAGGTAAATTTATCATCAGAGAGTCTTTCACGTGCGAATCCAGAAACCTGATTTATGCTATCATTTGCAAGAGGTGTGGCATTACCTATATTGGTGAAACTGGCAGGCGTTTGGCAGACAGGTTTCGTGAGCCTTAAATGACATCTATCATGGCAAACATTTACCGGTGGCCCTTCTTTTCAATAGGCCTGACCATTCAGGTAATTCCGATATTTATGTCACTGCCCTCCTTTCATGTGTCGGTGATGACCGAACTCGCTTTTGGTTGGAGAATCATCTTATTTTTCAAATGGGCGTTTTATCTCCTGATGGGCTTAATGTCCAACATCATTTTGCATAAATTCTAGTAGCTTTTCTCTCTTTTTCATTCTTCTTTATTCGTTTTTTTTTTCAATCTATCTTCTTATGTTTTTGTTTTGGTTCGTTTCGTATCCTTTTGTATCTTTTATAATTGTCTCTATCTTATACGTCATTTCTTTAGAGATTTCTTGGGCAGAGTACTTACGGTCTTCTATTCCAAGCATCTACGGATCTATCTAAGTGAACTTTTACTTGTTCAGAAGTTTTGTTCATTCTTTTTTTTCGTTTCGTTGATTATTTACTTTCTTGTTTCGGAATTTCTTTTAGGTTTTACGATTTTCGTACATTATTATTGTTCTTTTTTCGCTCATCACTGTGGGTAATTACTTTTTCCATCTGCTTGTATCGCTCATTTAGTGAATCTTTCTCATCATCGTATGTTTTTGTAGTACCTATATGTATTTCTTGTCTTTGTCACCTGTTTGTGGCTGACGAAGGGTAAAACCCGAAACGTCCCTTGTTTTATGTGAACCGTTATTTGTAAAACTGATTCAATACCGTTTTATTGGTTTATATACTTATATTAACAAAAGGTACTGCAATAATAAGCTGTGGATAAGCATATGATTATTCATGTTATAAAATCAGCAATATTAGATCTACTTACTTCGCTCACAAATTCACTACGGATTTTCGCAATAAGTAATACCCCACTCCGGGGCCCATAGAAAGCTTCGAATGATGGTTACCGGTCTAATGGCTTAAAATTCCCTCCACAATTCCAGCTGTATTGTTGGTCGACCTCTTGGGTGGCCACACAGTAAATTCTATTTTGGTCCCAGGGGTATCAAGCTATCTTCATTTTAACTGGCCCTAGTATCCACTGTGACTGTGTATGTGCTTGCGGTTGAAGGCAGGGTTCCTGTCCCTTGCCTGATTTACGTGCGTCCAGTACGTGACACAACCAAAGGGTCGACTTCCGGGCTGGTCATAGCACTGTTTTTCACCTTCCCAGTGGAACGACTTTCGCTGGCTAAGGGAATAATTTATTGCCCTTGATCGTGATAATCCTGAGCTAGCGAATACCGTGTAATATAGGACTAGGGAGAGAGACTTTTGGTTTCTTGTCTAGTGATAGGAGAAATTTGTAGAGGAATAAAGTAATAGACAGAAGAAAAAGTCGGTGAGAAGTCGTTACATGACAGATGGACAGGAAAGAGTATATCAAGACATGAGACAGAAGACGTTGGAGATCTATTGCAGCCGACCTTCGTTGCGGAGATGGCAGCTGATGATGATGATGATGATAAAATGAAAGCCCGGTGTAGTTCCGGGGCGCAGATGAAGAGACAAAGAAGAGAACCACTGCTCCCTAATGCAGTTGGTAAGAGACGTTTGTTGTGTGGACGTGGATGCCAGCATCATCCTGTAAGATTGATTGAGAAATAAACTACTACTGCAAGAACACATGCATGTTTTGATACAGGCTTCACGTGGACTAGCTACAGTAGTCGTACTTGTTTTATAGGAAGAGATAAGAAAAATGATGATGATGGTGATGAAGATGATGGTGATGGTAGTGAAGGTGGTGATGATGCTAATGATGATGGTGATGGTAGTGAAGGTAGTGATGATGATAATGATGATGGTGATGGTAGTGATGGTGGTGATGATAGTAATGATGATGATGATCTTGGTGACGGTTGTGACGAGATGGATTTGGGGCAACCCCTTCTCGATCTCTCTTTCACTACGGTAGTAATCAGATACAAGTGTTGTACTGACTAATTGCGTGCTTTTCCATGGTCAGCACATTTTGCTTTCTCTGTTATGTAGCAGATAATTGATATTGTCAAAACATTTGACACTCCTTGTTGGTGATAATGCATCACATTTGCTAGGCGCGGCACAGCTTTGCGGAGATTATCGCAGGTAAAACCAATATTGGTCTGCTTATAATCGCGTATAGTTGTGTCCTCAAGCGACAGATTTGTCGTACGAGTATACAGATGTGTTGGTGAGTTTGTACACCAGGCATCGAATGTTTTATTGCCATATATGGGAGACGTGACTTTTGCATCACGCAAAACTATTCCATAAATAAAATATTTTGAAATTACCCCATCCAACAAGCATGTTAGAAATGCTTGGAGCTCTGAGTAGCTTCATAACCAACAGATGCAGGAGTAGGACAGGCACTATAACCGGACCTTTTCGCAGTCTTAATTCACTGTGAGAAATCGCTTGCCAAACGTCAAAACCAGACCTTGCCAGAAGTTAGAATTCAGAATTCCATTTTATCAGGCCGGACGTTTTCTTGGAGAATCTTGACGGACTTACTAAACAGCCCAGGAAATCTCTATCATTTTAACAAGGAAACTGGGACTGAGGAAACTGAGAACACACGGAGTCATAGCGGGAATTATCTTGTTAAAGTAACGACCCCCAAGAACACGTGTAAGAGGCCGATTCAAGTGCCTTAACTTTATTCATCTGAGCAAAACGTCTGTGAGCCAGGATTGGCGCAGGTTGTCATTTTCCATTCTATATTTTTCACTTTAAAATTAACGAAAGTTTCAAACTTCTCAACAATTGTAGATAAAAATGAAAACATATTCAATGTATATTGTGAACTCTTTTCAGTCTGTGGAAATGTAAATGTAAACATTTTCTATCTGTACTAATAATCTTCTCATTAAAATGTAAAATAAAGATAAAGCTATTTAATTTAAATGTAAAGAAAGTTTTCTCTCGAGGGATTAAGTTTAATTCTCATCGATGGTAAATTCTGAGTAGATGGGATGGTGGAATAAGAGAAAGAAACGCAATACTCAGGAGAGCGTTACGTTTATATTCTTTTACCATAAGTGTTGGTGATGGTTCCAGTTGAGGGTACTATCTCTGGAACAAGAAGGGAACAGTAGCCTGGGCTTTAAGACGAGGGACCAACTTTGTAGACACTCCATTACACTTCTCCGACTATATAAGGAAAAGACGATGGTCATATATCGGTCATGTCCTACGAATGCAAAACAACAGAATACCACTACAGGCGCTCACTTGGGTTCCTGAGGGTAAGAGGAAAAAAGGAAGACCAAAAGAAACACTCAGAAGAACAATAATAAGAGAAGGAAGAACGTTGGGCCTAAATAATGTGCAAGAGCTAAAAGGAGTGGCGTCACAACGAACAACCTGGAGAGCACTGGTTTCTGCCTTATGCGCCGTGTTTGGTGCTTAAAGAATTTATTATTATTATTACACTTCTAGGAACGTGCTACGCCCTACATCCTTGACCAGCGACGAGCGTTATCAGTAATCAATCTACCGAGAACCAACCCATCAGCGGGAGCAGAACCTAACAGTGGCAGATAATTGAAACCTATAAGCTGCAACGTGAACTCCTTTATAAACTTTTATCTCATCACAACAGTGATGACACCTTTCTGAAAACATAATTCATTCTTTTAAACCCTTGTTAAAACTAAATGATTATTAAATTTGTTATTATGCAAATTTAACTTCGATTTCATCACTTTAAAGGTACTGCATGTTTGTCTCAGTCATGTTACTAAATACACTCTAAACAGAGCTATACAATAATAAAAAGAATTCCATGAGTAAATCATAGTGGGGGCTTGATGAGCTAAAATTAATAATTGCTTAATCGTTCACAAAAGTTGTCGGCAGATCATAGAGTTAACGTGCTCGGCCAATACAGCATTGTTCTCACTTTTCTGAATATCTTGTGGAAACTACCTGGAGATAGAAGCGTCATTATCCTTCTATCAACAACTCTGCCAAGAGTAATTTTGTGCGAAGGTAGACACCTTTGAAGGCCCATAGTAGATACTCTTGAGTTTTGGCCACTGTTGGACCACTACTGCACAGCAGGGGAGGCAATCCATGACAATGGTGACGTTAGTGATGATGGTAATGGTTGTGATGATGATAATGATGATGGTGATCTTGGTGATGGTGGTGATGTTAGGGATGAAGATGATGGTAGTAATGGTAATGATGATGATGATGGTGATAATGATGTTGATAATGGTGATTTGATGATCAGGGTGATGGTGATGATGGTAGTGATCATGATGATAGTGATGATGGTGATGGTGTTGATGATGATGGTGATGGTTATGATGGTAGTGACGATCGTTATTGCAGTAATGGTAATGATGATAGTGGATGGTGATGATGATGGTTGACGGTGATGATGGTGATGATGGTGATAATGATGAACATGATGGTAATGATGGTAGTGATGATGATGGTGATGATTGTGGTGATGGTGATGGTAGTGATGGTGGTGATGATGACGGTGATGATGATGGTGATAATGATTATCGTGACGGTCGTGATGGTAGGGATGATGATGGTGATGATTGTGGTGATGGTAGTGATGGTGGCGATGATGATGGTGATGATTGTGGTGGTTTTGATGGTAATTATGGTAGCGATGATGACAGTGATGATTGTGGTGATGGTGATGGTAATCGAGGTAGCGATGATGACAGTGATAATTGTGATGATGGTGATGGTAGTGATGATTGTGGTGATGTTGATGGTAGTGATGATGGTGATGATGATGGTAATGGTAGTGATGATGATGATGTGATGGTAGTGATGGTGATGATGATGATGGTGATGGTAGAGATGGCAGTTATGGTAGTGATGATGGTGATTGTAGTGATGGTAATGATGATGATAATAATAATAATAATAAGAATAGCCCCTTCAGTAATAACTGACTATGGGAATGCGCCCCTGAGGTGACAGCCCTCAGCTGCTTAGGGTGAAGCTGGAGTGTCCTCTCCAGGGCGCGAGCTTGGGCACAGTTATATGGAGATCAAGCTGTTGCCCATGCAGCATGTTCCCCCTCTTTACACAGCTGGTAGATCCGAAGGAACGGCAGTAGCCGATACAGTTTGGTACCAGCCACGTCGCAGGAGTTGCCAGAATAATGTCGAATCGACATTAGATTGCCTTAGGGACTCCGACTCCGGATTTATCTTCAGGGTTTACTCCCGAAGCCAATTCCATAAATGGATATTCCCGCAAGGCAGCGGTGGTTTGAATTCAGAGTTCCTTCTCTTAGATAAGCTACCAACCAAGGATCACGAGCCCTATCTGCCCGAAGCTGCTGGTTTTAAGGCGCCAGTCGCTCGCCTTTGCATCTTCTCTCGTCAGTGAAAACAGTTCCGCCGGGCTCAAATTGAGCCACACGTGAAGGCCGGGAGCTGGACTTGGTTGTCAGAGGCTGCTTGAGGCGCGTGCCATAGAAGCATTTATCTGCAGTGAGAGCTTATCCTTACTACAACTCCCGGTTGTAACAACCTTGATGATGGTGATGGTGATAATGATGATGGTGATGGTAGTGATGATGACGATGTTGATGATTGTGGTGATGGTGATGGTAGTGATTGCAGTGTTGGTAGTGATGATGATGATGGGATGATTATGGTGATGGTGATGGTAGTGATGGTAATGGAAGTGATGATTGTAATGGTAGTGATGATGGTCATGATAATGATGATGATGATCGTGATTGTAGTGATGGTAGTGATGGTGATGGTAGTGATGATGATGATGGTGATGGTAGTGATGATGGTGATGGTAGTGATGATGATGATTGTAGCGGGAGGTTATTTAAAATAATTTATTATGTAAGAGTATGCCAGTAAAGAGTTCTGACCTTACAAGTAATACCCCAGTCTTAGAAATAAGCACTGGTGTATTGTTATCATAAAAATAGTCAGACTGTGAAAACCCTGGCCCAGTTGGTAAGAAGTAGTACCAGGATTTAAGGTGTCTCCTCCCTGTGACTATCTTATGATTACTTATATTCTAGGGGATAAGTAAAATGAACATTCACTGAAACCACAAATGGAAGAAGTGAATAAATCCTCAGGTACAGTTAAAATAGTTTAATAATTACACTAATATTCTATTTCTACTAGTTGGAAAAGAGCATATACATATATATAAAAGTATTCCCACAATTACTATTATGGTCTGTTTATACTTCAAGATCTTAAATAATAAAGTTACTGAAATCACTGTTATTAGTCCTTTGAATTTAAGGATAACTGTCATCAGTTGACTGAGTTTCTGTATGGTTACTTATTGTTTTCAACTATTGGCTGTTTCACATGTATAGGTGGTCAGTGTCAAACAGGACACTTATCTTTCCAACTTGATACTGCTGAAACTGTCCTTTGCTGATATCAGACTTGGTAGGCCCAACAGTAGGATGCCAATGACCAGTTGAAGTTCACTCTTTGGGGTCCTGCACTTTGGTGGGATTGCCTCGGATGAACTACACCGGCTTCTGATACTGGACAGTCTGGTTTGAGTTATTTCATGGAACCTGCAACATATCAGCCTTGGCTAGTATCTGGCTAGACTTGTAGTTGACTAGCACAGATGTCAGACCAGTCAGTCATCAGATGTCACCGTTATACAATCATAGTAAGTAAGGACATCATTTCAGTGATATAGCATTAATATTAACATTTCAATTAAGTGTAACTGACTAGCACATAAGTCAGACAAGTCAGTCATCAGGTGTCAAAGTTATACAGTCATAGCAAGTAACATCAGTTCAATGATATAGAATTAATATTAACATATCAGTAATAAACATCATCTGGTTTATTCCGCTCCTATACATCCCTTCATATTCTATAACTTGATCCTTCCAAATCATATCAAGTACGAATTCAAATACTGATGCTATCCTTAGCATCTACACAAAAGTAATACATAAATAAAGAAAGTGAGTGACCACGTGATCAGGTTGCTTTCTACTGAAACTGGCTGTAGAACACTCCAGTTTACTAGCTGTAAATGGGTACGAAGTTGTGCGCTCGAACTAGGGAAGGCAAAGGCAGCGAGGAAGGGGACTAGTCACCTTAACCTCGTAAACTGGGATCTTCCATGATGAAGTTTCTAACACTTCATTTCCCTATGACAATCTCTGCCATGGGACTGCCTTTATCTTCGTAAGCGATAAAGCAATATGATAAATATAACTTCATTAGGCCGTGGGGCTATTTGTGATTAATTTTTGTACAAGCAACAATCATCTCATCCACAATGCACATGTTTAGATCATATTAAAAATACAATACATTATATCAATGACTATTATACAGGCATATTGTGTGAATTCTATATGAACCTGAAATAACAAATATTATACACGGTAGTTATCATAATTTCGCTTACCCTCAGACTTCAGATACTGGACTTAAAAATGTTTCTGGCAATCCGCTCACAATTCATGGATAGTGGCGAAACTCTGCCTCCAGTCTGTCTGAACCCTCTTTCGTTGTCCGTGTCTCAGTTTACCGGTACGCTTTATATACGATAGCGCGGACGTATCGGAGAGTACCGACGTCACAGCTTAGACCTAAACCTAAAAAATCCTTCACGAACAGTGATTTCGGCCGATCTGTGCGTCGACGGAATTTTTGCCTTTCTCATTCTCGGCATATATAATATCCATATTGTTCCATCTTATCTAGTTTTATACAGCTGATAAAACTCTATCTTCCTATCCATGTAAATTCCCAAACTGTTATTTGTTGATTTTAATATTTAGAACAGAAGTGGGTTTACATGCTTTTAGCGTAACTGTGGGCAGCCGAAATACGCATATATCTCCGTAAATGAGAACTTCCTACCGTTCCATCTTATATGCAGTTATACACCATCCTTCCCTGTACTGAAATGTAAAATACTTTTCATACGGATTCCCTTCTGTTTTTATTTATCGTTGGCGATTTCCTCTGTCCGATACACATTTCGCTGATACGCCGCCATTTTGAAAGCGGTCCCTCGATCGTAGATGGGTTTATAAATCTAACTGAACCCATTTGCAATGACTTGAAACCAATTTTGCGACATAGCTCCCCCATATTTTAAGCTGGATGATATCTAGCTTAACTATTGGGTACAAGACAATTGCAAATCGACCATTCCGAGGTTAGTTTTCCTTCTTTCTATCCTCCTCAAGCTCTGTGGGATGGCGACTAAGAAAATCTGCGCCCACATTCTGTTTTCCAATAATATATTCATCCTTTACTATCTCTCTCCTTCCGGTTCGGCTTTTCATCCAGGCTCTTACTGCTGGTGAAACGGGGTCGGTAGGTTTCCCATGAAGTTTACCGCCCTCTTTTCGATGATAGTTGGATGTGGTTTTCCCTCGCAAATCCGTGTAGATTTTTGATGAAGACTCTTCCGTCGACTTTCTGAATCTACATAGGTGCACTCTGGACAGGAATTTACATACTGATTTATGTCTTCCGTAATACCTGGCCAGTAGAACTGGGTGGCTATTCTTTGTTTTGTGGCACCATTACCCAGGTGTTCACTCAAAGTTGATATGTGTCCCCAGCCTATAACCTTATTCCTATAGGTGGATGGTACAACGATTTGACCATGACTTTTCGTCCCTCTTCCAGCTTTCCTGTACAAGAGTCCATGTTCCATATAGAAATGTCCTTTCCTTGGAGCTTTATGTGTTTTTGATAATTTGCCAAAACAAGGCTTCAACGTGCTGTCTGCTTCTTGAGCCCGTTTCATTTCAGTTGAATGAAATTTTACGTTGGTGTCCCTCTCTATGTTCCTGGAGTCAGCCTTGGTCTGGATTCCTGCCATAACCATAGGTTTTACAGGGTCTCCTAAGAAAACATATTTACGCCCCAACATTAGGGGGTAAAAGGGATCATCTATCACAGCTGCATTTATCTCCCCTTCCACATAGCGACAACTGACATGAATCTTTGCTATGGGTAATGTAAGGGGTGATGTTCCTTTTAGTGGCCCTTGAATCTCTACTGTTTCTGTGGTGATTTGTTCAGGGCACACCAGAGATGCACACACGACTGCGTCATAGGACAAACCTGTGTCATACATTCCTGTGACTTGTTTGCCATTCACAGTCACTATCTCCTGGGTAGGTGGGTGATGGAGGCTATTCTGACTCACAGTCAGTTCCTTCCTAACAGAAGTCCTCACCTGTAGACATGCAGCATGATGAAGGGGTTTCTTCCTCCCACATTCATCAGTGTTGTGGTTGCTCATCTTACAAAATTTGCACCACTTATCTCCCTGTTTGTAGGGTTTCTTTTCCTGAGTCTGAGGGTTCTTGTCCTTATTATCAAATCTTTGCTTGTATCTGTGTGGTTGATCCATCTGGTCAAAATCGGTATTCTGCGGTGGTGGCTTATATCCTTCTACCTGCTTCCTTTTTGTTCCTATCAATTCAGCTTGAGCTGCTTGGTATCTCTCTGCACATTTCAAAATGTCTTCCAGCCTCTCTGCTCCTTGTTCCATAAGGAATTTCCTCATTTCTTGAGACATGGAATCTTTCACTTGCTCTAACATAACCATTTCTTTCAGATCCTCGTAGGTTTTCTCTCATAATTTTCCTGATCTTCTTTGGGGAGTTTCAGAAACACATCATATGCAATACCTCTCAATCCCTGGGATAACTTTAGACTCCATTTTTCCTTTTCCAGTCCATATGTAGAGGCTAGCCTTTCATACCTATCCAGGTACGACTCAATTGCGTCCTCCTTTTCAACAAATGGATCTAGGTGGAAGTTCATGGCCCCATTTGCTGTGTTCTGAAAAGAGCTATTCGCAGAATGAGGTGAGCTATTACCATGGGTGATAGTCCCAGCCTGAAGTTCAAGATCAAGCTGTCTCATTTTCAGCTCATGGTCTCTCTCTGCTTGTAACCTCCTTTCTTCTCTCTCAGCTTCTAATTTCTTGGCTTCTCTCTCCGCTTCTAATTCTAATTTCTTGGCTTCTCTCTCTGCTTCTAATTTCTTGGCTTCTCTCTCTGCTTCTAATTTCTTGGCTTCTCTCTCTGCTTCTAATTTCTGGCCTTCTCTGTCTGCTTCTAATTGCTTGGCTTCTCTCGGTCGGTGTACTTTTCACATTCCGTCGTGACATAGACCGGATCAGAGCGTCACCATCCATGCCAAGCTCTTTTTTCCACCTTGCAGTGTAGCAGACCTAAATATTTGACCAAGTTCAGCCATGATGTATCTGTAGTCTAGTAGGGCAAAAGTCGATCTTTACTCAAACATAATTTACTACAATGCGTTAATTAACTTAGAATTAAAATTTAAAGTTAATTGAATACTGACTTACACCCATAAATGAAACAGCTTCACTTTATCTGTACTCAATGGTACTCCTAAAAAATTAATATATTTCCTACTATGTTACCGAACTTCTTTCCCAAAAAAATTTTTCAAAAAAGGAAAAAAAAACCTCCCCCCTCCTCTACTGACACAGCAGAAATAGAAAAGTTGGCTCAGGAATATCAAAGCTAATATATCCGCAGACGAGCCCCCACTGTAAGCGGAGGTTATTTAAACTATGCAATACTATTATGTAAGGAGCGCTATGTGCCATTAAGTAAGTGTTCCTGGACTCTTACAAGTAAATGAACCTCCAGTCTTCAGAAATAAGCTTGGAGCTGTATTGATACTCATAAAAAAAATAGTCACTGAACAGCTGATTCTCTCACTGCCCATGTTCGCGCCAGTTAGGTAAGACAGTCCCAGTACCGAGGAGTTGTTAAGGTGTCCTCCCTCACTGTGACTACGAGCTATGACTCGACTCTTATTTTCTAGCGGGATAAGTAAAATGGAACATTCACTGAACCCAATGGTAGAAGTGAATAAATCCTCAGGTACCGTTACACTAGAGAGCCTCTTTAATAATTACACTAATATTTTATTTTACTAGGTTGGGAAAAGGCATATCCATATATATAAAAGTATTCCAACATAATTACTAGTTGGGTCTGTTTATGCACCGCTCAAGATCTTAAATAATAAAGTCTAATGAAAGATCTGTCTCATTAGTCTTTGTATGAAGGATAACTGGCCATCAATGACTCGAGTTTCTGTATGGTTACTTTGCTGTTTTCAACTATTGACTGTCTTCCCCATGTTCGCGTGGCGTAAACGGTGTCCCTATCAACAGGCTACACTTATCTTCGCACCTTGTTTACTGCTGAAACTACGGTCCTCTTGCTGATATAGACTTGGTCACTCGCCCTAACAGTAGGATGCCTCCAGGATGGACCAGTCCTGAAGTTCACTCTTTGGGGTCCTGCACTTTTGGTCGGGATTGCCTCGGTATGACCTTACACGGTTCCATGATATATGCGTCCAGTTGGTTTGCCTCACGTTCACGCCAACTTCCTGCCGGACACCCGGCCATCACATATCAGCCTTCACGGTAGTATTTGGCTAGAAGCTGTCACGTTGAT
>JAMPIV010011321.1:0-21354 GCA_024509875.1 Oreohelix idahoensis
CAAGTGTGAGCCCTTGTTGTAGAATGTATGTGGTCTTCCTCGTGCTCTGAAGCCATATATTCTACTGTTGTAGAAGGGTAGTGGTAATTTTATCAAGTTCCATTCTCATGAGTTGGCCAAACACTTTATTTTCTGTCTCTCTACATACTTAATGTAGGATGTAGTTCCTACAATTTTTTTCTGATGTCATTAATTTCTCATTCTGTCTCATCAGGTAACTGAATGGGTTTCATTAAGTACTCATCTCATATGGAATGCATTTCCTCTTCTACGTTTGGTCAGGGATAATATTTGACACTCATAGCAAAGAGTTGGTAAGAATATACTATTAATCAAGATGACTCTTCAATGGCATATACAGCAGTGGTTCTTAACCCTTCTTGTGTCAAGGACCCCTTTGATTGTCCAGGGAAGGCTACGGGCCACTTTAATTGAACGGGGAAGGCTACGGACTACTTTGAATGTCCGTGGAAGGATACTGACCATTTTGATTGGACGGTGACAATTTCAGATTGCTTCTTTAATTTAAAAAAAAGTAAACAAACGCTTAATTAAAACACTTGCATACAAATAATTCATTTTATTACAAAGAAAAATCGTTAAGCTTACAGAGATAATAAAAACAATTAAAAAAAACAATCTGTGGAAAAAAAGAATATACGCAAAAATCACTGATAATTTCCTCAGAAAAAAGTATTGTGACAATTTAATGAAAATTTTTAGGTTTTCTACCCACACTTTCTAGAATCCATTCATAGACTCCCTAGAGATCCGTGGACCACATATTAAGAAATGTGATCTACAGTATAAGGGTGCCCAAATGTAACTAAGCTAATTTCACATGCAGTGTTTGTCATGCTAAACCTAGCTTTTGAGGTGAAAACAGAAGTGCAGTAGGGATGCCCCTTATCAACCACTCTGTTTTTAACTGTCAAAGACTAGATGATGCGCCAGAAAGCAGTGGCTCTGCACCTAGAGGAATAAGATGGACAGCATTCTCTACACTGGAGGATCTATAAAGGCAGATGAAATTGCACTATCCGCACATTCATATCAACACATTCATTAAAAAAACAGATAGACTGAATAAAAATAGCCAACAGGTGGGACTAAATGTTAGTCTTATGAAGACAATAGTCATAACACTCAATGAAAGAAATCCTGCATCCATAAAAAATAATGGACCAAGAGCTAGAAAATATAAACACACTTACATACTTAGGAAGCATAGTAACACCAGATGGTGGAACAAGCAAAGACATCAGTAGCTGATTGAATAAAGCCAGAATTGCCTTCGCCAACCTAAACAACGTCTGGAAATCCTCCCTGTACAGTACAAACATCCTCAGAACAGACCATGACACCATCACTAGAACAGACCATGACACCATCACCAGAATAGACCATGACACCATCACCAGAATAAACCACGACAACATCACCAGAATAAACCATGACACCATCTCCAGAACAGACCATGACACCATCACCAGAACAGACCATGACACCATCACCAGAAAACACCATGACCCCTTCACCAGAATAGACCATGACACCATCACCAGAATAAACCATGACACCATCATTAGAATAAACCATGACACCATCACCAGAACAGATCATGACACCATCACCAGAACAGACCATGACACCATCACCAGAAAACACCATGACACCATCACCAAAATAGACCATGACACCATCACCAGAATAAACCATGACACCATCACCAGAATAAACCATGACACCATCACCAGAACAGACCATGACACCATCACCAGAACAGACCATGACACCATCACCAGAAAACACCATGACATGAACTCAAGAAGGAAAGCTAAAGCAATGACAGCCAAACGCCACCTGGCGGAGAACTGTGGAGTCAGAGATGCTAAGCATGAACTAGAGCTGGGGCACCATACGAAAGATGGCTGTCGACTGAGCAAAGTGGAGGCAGTTTGTTGCGGCCCTACAAGACACCACCAGGCGCGATGGTCACTGATTGCTTTGTCAGTCAGCGGCTAAGGACCACAGAAAGAAAGACGAAGAAGATATATGTAAGATTCCACATCACGTAAGGATATCTCTTCAAGTGTAATATGGCTATCCTGGGCAGAATTTATTCTCATAACCTTTATCTTTTCTCTGTGTACCTGTGTATATGTATATTACCGGCTTTCATAAACGGAAGCAGGAAGTATAAATAAGGCATCGAAGTTATCTGAACGCGACGTAAACAAATGGGGGTTCTAGGACAACAAGAAACCATTAAAATCAATAGTGACCCGGTCACATCTGTTCAGGGGTGATTACTCTGTCGTGATGCCAGGACAAAAGGGGCATTAATTTTAATGACACGCAAGAGAAGTGGCGCTATTTTTAACAGAAAACTGACTTGTTAGAGCAAACATATCAGAACAGCTAATATCCTGTCAACAGAGGAATCACGTATGTACAGATAACTTACTTCTGGGGGTCAGAGTGGCTAAGAGGTATGGGTCCGTCTGGAATTCTAGAGGTACCCGGTTCGATTCCCAGTTGAGGGAATATAATTTATGGACATTTTTTTTTCTTCAGAACCAGTGGTCCTAAAATGTCATACTCCCCCTGGTCTCCTGGGTAGTGAGATCTGATACCTAGCCTTCTCGGATAAGGGTGAAAAAAATAGGAGGTCCCGTGTGCAAGTTGCGCAAGTTAAAAATCACACGGCAGTTGGAAATCGTAAAGAGTAGGCCTTTCGGGCCGCTGCCCTGGCAAAATTTAAAAATTAGAAGCATACCCACCACAAAAATATTTATAAGATGTGTGATTCCTATATACACACATTGGGATTCTCGCCGGTGCAACGGAGTTCGTGCACTGTGATGAGATCCTCCTTGTGTGATCTAAGGGAGGAGATCGGAGCACTGATGGAGTTATCCGTGTGCAAAGAAGATAGTCCTGAAAACCAAACCAAACTTACTTCTGAAGTGTCGGAAACAAATAAGTCGCTTCGAAATTAGGTAAATATACAGTTACAATTCAGGTAATATGAATCCAGGTCACACACAAAATGTTGCATACAACCAGCTCAACAGAAAAGAACAAGTGGTCATCTTCAGACTCCGCACAGACCACAACAGATTGAGATACCATCTATTCAACAAGCTAAAGATAGGAATTACCCATTAGTGTAAATGTGGCACTGATAAAATGACTGCTGAACATCTGCTTCAAAGATGCCCAACATATGAGGAACATAGAAAGCACATATGGCCGCGATCAGCCCCATGTTTGAAAAAACTCTATGGAAATGCAAGTAACCTGAAACTAACCATTGCTTCCTTTGAAAATATTCCCTTAGACGTCTGAGAGTGTATGAAGAAGAAGGAAGATACAAATAAGTCGTTTCGAATGTGCATAAAGTGTCAACGGCAGATAACTTACTTCTGACGGTGCTAAAGGTAAAGGAAGTCCCATAGTTGATTCTGCCGTAGGGGAGTGAAATGTTAGAGACTTGACTACATTAGGCCTAGCTTTATGAGGTGGGATGACCAGTTTCCTTCCTGTCTGCCTTTGCCTTCCTGTGACGAAATAACCTCCATCGTTACATTTTCCTGTGCCATCCTTTAATTCATTTTGTGCTCTTCCCTTTATTTTTTCCCCACCTCTGACAGTATTTGTTATTTTTGATCCATTATTTACACTCTCTTCCTTCAATTCATAAAATGTCTGGGCCTAATTGACAACATTTGTGAGATTAGACACCGGTTGGGCAATATTGGCCTTACGTCATGATGGTCAGTTTCGTGTAGTGATACTAAATGTTAATAGGAAGATAACGACAGTGAATTGGAGCGCACGAATTAAAACGTAAAAAGCGAAGATGCCACAGTGATCGCTAATACGACTATTGTTACCTCCGATTTTCTGTCTGGGATGGTATAAGAAACCCAAGTTTGTTGCCTGATAGTTGTTTGTTTGCACAGGGACGTGTCGGAAAATATCAATCTGGTGACAGATTAGAGACGCATTTAAGATAACGAATAGGATTTTTGGAGCACGAAAGCGATTAACCGATCCAGCCAGATTTTGTTATGATGTATACTCACAATAAAATGAAATATTGAAAGAGATTATTCGTAATAGATCTATGAAGTGGGGAGTTGTAAACATGATCAATATCAGATACAACGAGGTGTTACGTACATTTATTACCTAAGGGGGTAGTCTTCGGTCCTGCCAAATGTACGCACCAGTCTCAATATAGTTATATTATTTGTGCGGTCGAATGATTCGCGCACTGACGTGCACAAAGCAGTGTGAGTTGCTTTGGGACGCACGGGTAACCTAGTTGAGTAGTTTCTGACGTCATGATTTGGAGGGGGCAACATGGACCTTGTTTATGTCCGTGATTGATATATATTATTATTGTATACATGGCACGTTTATGGAAGCCATTTATTCTAGTGATCTGTATTGGTCTTCAGGTCGAAACCAATAGCAGTAATGTCACGTAAGTTATCGCCCCAATTCTTAATGTATGCTGTATTGTAAGGCCGCTCTTATACCAGTCTAGCGGGAATATGTTATTCCTAGAATGGACCTACAGAGTCGTTAGCCTTTAGGATTCGTATCGTAGAAGAAGGATTCCTACGAGTGGGAAAGAAGTTAATTTGATTGCAGTATTTATATGTGTAAACGCCTTTATTGTAATGCCAAAGTCGTGGCATGATTTTGAGAGGTTAGTTAAAACCTAAAGATACTAACTCAGATACCTCTTCATATATGTACCAGTGAATATCTATTGAGTCTACGTTATTTGGAACTATGTCTTGGATAGAAACAGTCTCTTATTGGACGAATGCGGGAGTTCGTGGTATGGGAGTACATGCTTAAGTGGATGACCTCAAGCAAGGTCAACGGACATTCCCTTGCTGTTAAAAAAAAACCTAGTATGAATATTATTGGATCCTTATTACTTACGTGAGAGAGGATTTTAGATATGAGTGACCAGAGATGTATCGTTTTATCGGAACTGTCACTACTATGTATAAATTGTTCATCGTACCTGTCAAGGAACATTGTACCGTCTTGTCAAACGTCTTCGTACCACGTAATAAATTATAATAACTTTACCGACGAGTTGAGTATGATCATGTTGGCCTGATTTGCCTTCCACTCGTTGAAGTTCTGTTGGATAGCTCTTCATCTAATTTTCATTCTACATTCGCGTCAAGATGCTAGTACACTGGTACATCTGCTACTAGCTATCATGTTACCCGAAAAGAGCGCTCAACAGTAAAATGGTATGCCAGTGTGGTCTGGAAATCAATAATTTCAAAGGAAACGTACCCTATACAAGTATCGGTTGAATGGAAGATCTGAACTTTCAAGGCGACAACATCTTGGAATCTACTGTGTTGGTGAATCACAATCAACTTACGGACAGGGTCAAGGTCATCAATCAACATCCACGTCAGGTTGTACAGTGACTGACTACCTTGGAATCACCTCTTCGTCAGTATTGCGTGCGAGCTGTGGTCTAATACTCAGAACGAAGTATTTTATCCTCAAACGTACATCCACGGAGACGAGGCACATTGATTTTTTACCTGCACGCGAGATGAGTATAACGTGTTTTCGTTGTACCCTTTATTACGTTTAGCTGTGCCTCATGTAGTTATGTCCACATTTATATTTTTCATGTTACATGTTATATGTGTTGTATTCTTCGTGGGAGGTAGGGAGGTTGATCTGACGAACGAGATCCATCTCGAAGCCAATTCGGGCTCTTCGTCAGACGTTCTGTAGGGCTCATTTTGTAAGTTTCAATTGAGCGATAATTCCGGTACAAGGCTAGAAACCTTGCCGAAGTTCCGATCGCTAGTTGTCCCTTATAACAGTATCTGTTTAGCTGTTTCGTCAAGTTTTACTTGTTGTTTTCGTAGCTATTTTTACTTGTACCTTATTTTCATGATGTATTTTGTATGTGATTATTGTCCTTCTAATCTTCCTGTCGTTCAGTTTTTTACAAAGCATATGTTTTTACACTGTGGTGTCAATTGTCTTGTGCATTATTGGATCGTAGATGTCATCGTAATTTTTTACGACATTCTATTTTAGTTCCACATTTTCATTTTTATTTGATTTCTACGACTGTAGTCATTTGTCTTGATTATCGTGTCGTGTCAGTATTGTGCTATTGTCTGTCACGTTATTGCTTTCACACCATTACATGTTATAAATTACATTATTAATTATTAATATTATTGCCTATTATATAACTTGATTTTACCGTTCTAGGACAGGAACGAAGACCACTAGTTGTAGTAACACTTTTAAGTAGTATTATTACATAATAATATTGAAAAATGTCTACCTTAGACTATTTCATTAAGCAAGCAAAAGCTCTTCAGATGGCTCCTGATGAAGTAAAAGCATTTGCACTTGCAGAATATAAGAAAGCTCAAGAAATAGAAGCCGAACAGAGAAAGTTAGAAACTTTAAGACTAGAAAAATTTCAATCTGAGTCTGTGGAGAATGAGAAAAAAATGAGACTAGCCGCTGAATTAGAAGAGAAACGATTTCAGCGTGAGTCCGAACAGAAAAAATTCGAGGCTGAAGAGAAATTTAAAAGAGATGCGGCAGAAAAAGAAAGACTACTTAAAATTGAAATGGAAGTTAAACAAAATGAAATGCAAAATAAACAGAAGGAAATGGAAGAAAGAAGATTAATAGCTGAACAAAATACATTACGACTTCAGCTTGAGATGGAAGAGAATGATAGAAAACGACAGCATGAACTGAAATTAGCAGAGTCAGAATATGAGAGACTTAGGTTAACTCAGGAAGCTAATTCTCAGAGAACTTTTGAAAGCCAAACTTCATCCAGACATGACCATTTTAAGGAAATTCACCTTAAATTACCAAAATTTAATCCCCCGTCTGATGACGTGATATTCTTCCTAGATAGGTTTGAGGCCACTTGTGTGTCTTATAACGTGGATAAAACACTGTATTGCACATATTTATCCAGGTTACTTACTGGGGATGCTTTAGCAGTTTATCATACTACCAGTATTAATGAGAAGAATGATTATAATGCTCTTAGAGCCGCACTTCTGAAGAAATTTCAAATGTCAGAAGATGAATACCGATTAAGATTTCGTACATTGCTACCGCAATCAAGCAGAAATTTCAGTGATTTTCTGTCACAAATACGACTCACCCTCGAAAGATGGATCGAATTATCCAAAATTGAAAAGTCGTATGAAGGTCTCTTTGATTTACTGATGCGCGATAAGGTACTGTCGTCTGTAAATCCTACATTTCTCGCATTTTTACACGAACGGAAACCTTTATCAATGAAAGATTTAGAAGAACATGCAAAAAATTTTTGCACTGCTCACCCAACCATGGATCTGAGTAATGCACAGATTAAGAGTGAATTGCCTGTTGCTTTTGCAGCACAACAAAACAATTTTTCACGCAATCGTTCCTTTAGTACTGACAGGTATGTCAATAAGGGAAATAATTGCAATTTTAACAATGATAACTTTTACAAGGGGAAGCAATTTCAACAATCTGCTCCATTTAATGTTTCTTGGAACCAAGCTCACAGATCGCGAGATTTTGGTAACAATAATTTTAAAAATAATCAAGGACATTATAATAAACAAAACTGGAGATCAAAATCTCAGGGTCCGCAAAACAGACAATTTTTTGGAAATAAACCATTTAACCAACATCATAACGATCATTCTACAAATTATCGGACTCATCCAAATTTTAACTCAGGCAGAAACTATAATTGTGGCAATTTTAATGACAATAATCAAAATCGATCGCGTCGTAGAGATAGATCGTCGAGTAATACACGTAGACATTCTAATGTCGCTTTAAGTGATACACAGGCTAACATTGAACAGGGTAAAGTAGCTGAAACTCACAATGCTATGTCTTGTTCTCTTGATTGTACCCAGGTGAAAGACTGTCCAGAATGCTCGACTCTTTTCCAGCCTAAGGCGATCACGACGCTGCGTTGCGGACATACCTTGCCTAGTCTACCTGCAGTCTGTACGGCCACTGCTGCGTCAGTACACCAGGGACAGGGCTCTCTTATGTTTAACAAGGGATTTGTCAATAACATTTCATGCTCTATCCTATTTGACTCAGGTTGTAGCACTGTGGGCGTCCGGACTTCGCTGATCAACCCAAGTTGTGCCACGGGCAGGGTTGTCAAGTGTGTGACTTTTGGTGGCACCATTGAAACATTTCCCACCGCTATTATTGACCTTAACACACCATTTTTTTCAGGAAAGATCCAGGCATGTCTCCTTCCGAATCCAATTTGTGACGTAATACTGGGTCGCATACATGGTATAAAAGAGTGTACACCACAGCAAATTGCTGAATGGGAAGAGCGACATATTCAAACTGCAAATGCAGTAGTGACTAGAGCGCAAGCTACTAATATGTCGCATGATACACCTATTGAACCTACAGTTCATACTACCAGTGATGATGATGCTCCTATTTCACGGGAGTTGTTTGCAACATTGCAAAAGAATGATGATTCATTAAAAAAAAATTTTCATTATGTGAACAAAAAGAATACCAGCAACAAACTTGCAAAATCTAAACATGACTTTATACTTAAAAATGGGATTTTGGTTAGAGTAATACGGGAAAAGGATTCATCCTTATGTTATCAGATCTTAGTCCCATCCTCTATGAGATCTCGTATATTACGACATGCGCATGACTCGCAATGTGCGGGCCATATGGGTTTTTTCGCGTACCAAATCCAGAGTGCTTTCGGCATTCTACTGGCCAGGCGTCCATAGGGACATCACTCTCTACTGTCGGTCTTGTTTGATATGTCAGGAAGTTAAGGTACGGGGTCCATTTCATGCGGCTCCTATTCAAGCTGCGGACATCCCGATTAGACCATTTGATAAAATGGCTATAGACATTATTGGTCCGATGCTTCCATCTGCTAGAGGGCATACGCATATTCTTACGTGCATTGATATGTGCACTCGCTGGCCTGAGGCCATCCCTCTCAAGAACACTTCATCTGCCAGTGTAGCAGAGGCATTGATGTTAATCTTCTCACGCATTGGTTTTTCCACGGAAAATCTTGTCGGATCATGGGGTTCAGTTCATTTCTGAATCCATGTCTCAAGTTATGAAGACATTAGGTATAGACAGATCTCTTAGTTCTATTTATCATCCGATGTCAAATGGGTTAATTGAGCGTCTCAATAGGACACTCAAGCAGTTGTTGGGTAAGATGACCCAAGACCATCCCCAAGACTGGGATCGGGTCATACCCGCGGCTCTGTTTGCGTATCGCGAAGTACAAAATCAAGCCACGGGGTTTTCTCCATTCCAGCTTGTTTTTGGCATGCAACCACGCGGTCCGATGTCGTTAATCCACGACTTATTGGTTGACGAGAATATTGAAGAGGAAACTCAATCCTCTTATGAGTATGTGATCTCTCTGAGAAAGAGAATCATAGATGCTTGTAGACTAGCTACTGCATCATCTGAACAAGCCAAAGAAAAAGCTCGTCTATTTGCAAACAAGTATAGACGTCTTCGCCAGCTCATACCTGGTGATGAAGCTTTTGTCTTACTACCTGCGCATAACAATCGTCTTTTAATTACCTGGAGAGGTCCTTTCAGGATCATCTCAAGAATATCCGATGTCGACTACATCGTTGATGTTAATGGTAAACATAAAACCTTCCACATTAACATGTTGAAGGAGTATTACTCACGTCCTGATTATCTACAGTCAGTGTTCCAGGCAACTGACGATCCTACACCTCCTATTCAACACTATTCTAGTTTGTCAGTCATCCAAGAAGAAGAATCTTCTTTCGATGATGTACAACTACCAATACCAGTTGTACCACTCCATTCCACTGAGAAATGGAATGATGTTACAATCTCATCTACTCTTTCGGCTGATCAACGTCAGCAAGTCTCTAATATTCTACACTCGTATGAGGATGTCCTCACTGACATCCCAGGTCATACGTCAGTCATCCAACATGACATTATTCTGACTGACGATACGCCTATTCGAGTTCGCCCATATCCTATCCCTTTACACTTTCGTGATAAGGTTGATAAGGAATTGGATGAGATGCTTCAATTAAATATAATTGAACCATCTTCATCACCATATTCTTCTTCTATGGTAATCATTAGGAAGAAGGACAACAATATACGTCTTTGCGTAGATTACAGAAAATTAAACAAAGTTACAAAATTCGATGTGGAACCGTTACCTCTTTTAGACGACTTATTGGAGAGGTTATCTCATGCCACATTCTTTTCGAAATTTGACCTTTCAAAGGGCTATTGGCAAGTGCCACTAACTCCTAAAGCAAAGCCATTCACCGCTTTCTCGACGCCACGGGGTCTTTTTCAATGGAATTTTATGCCATTCGGACTAATGAATGCGCCAGCTACCTTTGTACGCATGATGCGCCGCATATTGTCTCATCGTCCCGATGTCATTACTTATATAGATGACATCTGTCTTTTCAGTGACTCTTGGGATGAACATATTCATGGAGTAAAAGCTTTACTGTCTACCTTACGAGATTATAATTTAACAGCAAAACCTTCAAAGGCTTTTGTCGGTTTTCATGACATCTCATTTCTGGGTCACCGCATAGGTCATGGTTTCATGTATACAGAAGACAGTAACGTCTCTAAAATTTTAAACATCTCAGCACCTAAGACAAAAAAACAAGTTAGGTCTATTTTAGGACTAATACAGTTCTATTCAAAATTCATCCCTCATTTGTCTACTATAACTGCACCTTTTTCGTCTCTACTGAAAAAAGGCACATCTAATGTAATAAAGTGGTCGCAGGATCACCAAACGGCGTTAGACTATATAAAACGATTTTTTTCAAAAGAACCTTTTTTGAGGTTGCCTAACAAAAATCTCACTTTCTTCGCAGTGATGCATCTTCTTACGCTATTGCTGCAGTTTTGATGCAGGAATATAACGGCACCTTATTTCCGGTGATGTACGTGTCCAGAAAACTTACGGAGAGCGAACTCAAATACTCCGTTCTGGATAAAGAGCTCCTAGCGTTGGTGTGGGCAATCACAAAACTGGAACGTTACCTCCTTGGTTCACACTTTGTGGTGGAATCTGATCAAAAAGCTCTTACCGCACTGAACTCGAAAAACGTAAAATCATCGAAGTCAGCGCGTTACGCTATAGCGCTTCAACCATTCAATTTTGAAATACGAGCTATTCCTGGAGTGAAGAATGTGTTCGCAGACTGTTTGTCGAGATGCCCAAGCGAACTTGTCGAAACTAAACCACTTCCAGATGTTGAAACATCCTCACCGATAACATGAATAACTGTGTACATTTTCATTGATTATACATCTATAAAGACTGATCATATAACTGAAGTATTCGTATAAATATATCTTTCAGGATATACTTACTTATAGATTATAACATTACTTCTTGTGTAGTAACGTTTTATTAAAACGGGAACAGTGGTATTAGAATAACATTTTATTATTACGGCAACATTGACAAATATACATTTGTTATTCCTATGGAACATATTACACTACATATCGTGTTCGAGAATATATTTTATCGTGTATGGAACATTGAGAACATCGTCTCATCGATTACTAACTAGTTGTAACTGAACATTGACAATGAGTGATATTGGAATTACTTAGAATATATTAGTAACTGGTTATTTGTTAGTAATTAAGAAATATATAAATTACTATAATTCAATTTAATCTATTTAATTAATTATGGATCACACATATACTAACTTTCTTAGTTGTCACGTAATACCTGCATTCACGGGTCTTAGTTATGATATCTCACTGTTAAGATCACTAGTCAACCATACTAGTGTTAGAAAACATTAAGGGTGTTGATTCTTAAAGTGTTTAATTTTGCATTGCTTCATTTTTGCACATTGTATTTTCAATTTTTCTGTTTTATTGATTCTCTTGTCATTGATTATCATCAGTGTTGCTGTTCATTTTTCATTTTTGAAATCATATGTTTTGAATTTTTTTTTTAGAAAACTTAGTTGAATTTTATTATCATCTTTTTTTTATGGTTTTTTCATTTTCATTGTCAACTTCTTTTACTTCGAATATTACCACATCGTTCCAAAGTAGGTCGATGGTGGATGTGTGCTTTAATGCATACTATCATTTAGTTATATTGATTTCGTTTAATATTCTTTTCTTAATATGGTATAACTTTATGCATTTCATATATCTTGTTGTAGTTTTGACTCACCTCCCCGGGTACTAAGTTCAAAAAAAATTAATAGAATTAATTTTTTTTAAGGGGAGGTAATAAGGGAGCTGTTACGTACATTTATTACCTAAGGGGGTAGTCTTCGGTCCTGCCAAATGTACGCACCAGTCTCAATATAGTTATATTATTTGTGCGGTCGAATGATTCGCGCACTGACGTGCACAAAGCAGTGTGAGTTGCTTTGGGACGCACGGGTAACCTAGTTGAGTAGTTTCTGACGTCATGATTTGGAGGGGGCAACATGGACCTTGTTTATGTCCGTGATTGATATATATTATTATTGTATACATGGCACGTTTATGGAAGCCATTTATTCTAGTGATCTGTATTGGTCTTCAGGTCGAAACCAATAGCAGTAATGTCACGTAAGTTATCGCCCCAATTCTTAATGTATGCTGTATTGTAAGGCCGCTCTTATACCAGTCTAGCGGGAATATGTTATTCCTAGAATGGACCTACAGAGTCGTTAGCCTTTAGGATTCGTATCGTAGAAGAAGGATTCCTACGAGTGGGAAAGAAGTTAATTTGATTGCAGTATTCATATGTGTAAACGCCTTTATTGTAATGCCAAAGTCGTGGCATGATTTTTGAGAGGTTAGTTAAAACCTAAAGATACTAACTCAGATACCTCTTCATATATGTACCAGTGAATATCTATTGAGTCTACGTTATATGGAACTATGTCTTGGATAGAAACAGTCTCTTATTGGACGAATGCGGGAGTTCGTGGTATGGGAGTACATGCTTAAGTGGATGACCTCAAGCAAGGTCAACGGACATTCCCTTGCTGTTAAAAAAAAACCTAGTATGAATATTATTGGATTCTTATTACTTACGTGAGAGAGGATTTTAGATATGAATGACCAGAGATGTATCGTTTTATCGGAACTGTCACTACTATGTATAAATTGTTCATCGTACCTGTCAAGGAACATTGTACCGTCTTGTCAAACGTCTTCGTACCACGTAATAAATTATAATAACTTTACCGACGAGTTGAGTATGATCATGTTGGCCTGATTTGCCTTCCACTCGTTGAAGTTCTGTTGGATAGCTCTTCATCTAATTTTCATTTTTACATTCGCGTCAAGATGCTAGTACATTGGTACATCTGCTACTAGCTATCATGTTACCCGAAAAGAGCGCTCAACAGTAAATGGTATGCCAGTGTGGTCTGGAAATCAATAATTTCAAAGGAAACGTACCCTATACAAGTATCGGTTGAATGGAAGATTTGAACTTTCAAGGCGACAACATCTTGGAATCTACTGTGTTGGTGAATCACAATCAACTTACGGACAGGGTCAAGGTCATCAATCAACATCCACGTCAGGTTGTACAGTGACTGACTACCTTGGAATCACCTCTTCGTCAGTATTGCGTGCGAGCTGTGGTCTAATACTCAGAACGAAGTATTTTATCCTCAAACGTACATCCACGGAGACGAGGCACATTGATTTTTTACCTGCACGCGAGATGAGTATAACGTGTTTTCGTTGTACCCTTTATTACGTTTAGCTGTGCCTCATGTAGTTATGTCCACATTTATATTTTTCATGTTACATGTTATATGTGTTGTATTCTTCGTGGGAGGTAGGGAGGTTGATCTGACGAACGAGATCCATCTCGAAGCCAATTCGGGCTCTTCGTCAGACGTTCTGTAGGGCTCATTTTGTAAGTTTCAATTGAGCGATAATTCCGGTACAAGGCTAGAAACCTTGCCGAAGTTCCGATCGCTAGTTGTCCCTTATAACAGTATCTGTTTAGCTGTTTCGTCACGTTTTTAATTGTTGTTTTCGTAGCTATTTTTACTTGTACCTTATTTTCATGATGTATTTTGTATGTGATTATTGTCCGTCTAATCTTCCTGTCGTTCAGTTTTTTACAAAGCATATGTTTTTACACTGTGGTGTCAATTGTCTTGTGCATTATTGGATCGTAGATGTCATCGTAATTTTTTACGACATTCTATTTTAGTTCCACATTTTTATTTTATTTGATTTCTACGACTGTAGTCATTTGTCTTGATTATCGTGTCGTGTCAGTATTGTGCTATTGTCTGTCACGTTATTGCTTTCACACCATTACATGTTATAAATTACATTATTAATTATTAATATTATTGCCTATTATATAACTTGATTTTACCGTTCTAGGACAGGAACGAAGACCACTAGTTGTAGTAACACTTTTAAGTAGTATTATTACATAATAATATTGAATAATGTCTACCTTAGACTATTTCATTAAGCAAGCAAAAGCTCTTCAGATGGCTCCTGATGAAGTAAAAGCATTTGCACTTGCAGAATATAAGAAAGCTCAAGAAATAGAAGCCGAACAGAGAAAGTTAGAAACTTTAAGACTAGAAAAACTTCAATTTGAGGCAGATCAAAAACTGAGTCTGAGGAGAATGAGAAAAAAAATGAGACTAGCCGCTGAAGGAGAAAAGAATGACGATTTAGCTGAGAGAGCAAACAGAAGCCGCTGAAAGAAGAGATTTCGAGCTGAAGAGAAATTCAAAAGAGATGCGGCAGAAAAAGAAAGACTACTTAAAATTGAAATGGAAGTTAAACAAAATGAAATGCAAAATAAAACAAAAGGAAATGGAAGAAAGAAGATTAATAGCTGAACAAAATACATTACGACTTCAGCTTGAGATGGAAGAGAATGATAGAAAACGACAGCATGAACTGAAATTAGCAGAGTCAGAATATGAGAGACTTAGGTTAACTCAGGAAGCTAATTCTCAGAGAACTTTTGAAAGCCAAACTTCATCCAGACATGACCATTTTAAGGAAATTCACCTTAAATTACCAAAATTTAATCCCCCGTCTGATGACGTGATATTCTTCCTAGATAGGTTTGAGGCCACTTGTGTGTCTTATAACGTGGATAAAACACTGTATTGCACATATTTATCCAGGTTACTTACTGGGGATGCTTTAGCAGTTTATCATACTACCAGTATTAATGAGAAGAATGATTATAATGCTCTTAGAGCCGCACTTCTGAAGAAATTTCAAATGTCAGAAGATGAATACCGATTAAGATTTCGTACATTGCTACCGCAATCAAGCAGAAATTTCAGTGATTTTCTGTCACAAATACGACTCACCCTCGAAAGATGGATCGAATTATCCAAAATTGAAAAGTCGTATGAAGGTCTCTTCGATTTACTGATGCGCGATAAGGTACTATCGTCTGTAAATCCTACATTTCTCGCATTTTTACACGAACGGAAACCTTTATCAATGAAAGACTTAGAAGAACATGCAAAAAATTTTTGCACTGCTCACCCAACCATGGATCTGAGTAATGCACAGATTAAGAGTGAATTGCCTGTTGCTTTTGCAGCACAACAAAACAATTTTTCACGCAATCGTTCCTTTAGTACTGACAGGTATGTCAATAAGGGAAATAATTACAATTTTAACAATGATAACTTTTACAAAGGGAAGCAATTTCAACAATCTGCTCCATTTAATGTTTCTTGGAACCAAGCTCACAGATCGCGAGATTTTGGTAACAATAATTTTAAAAATAATCAAGGACATTATAATAAACAAAACTGGAGATCAAAATCTCAGGGTCACAAAACAGACAATTTTTTGGAAATAAACCATTTAACCAACATCATAACGATCATTCTACAAATTATCGGACTCATCCAAATTTTAACTCAGGCAGAAACTACAATTGTGGCAATTTTAATGACAATAATCACAATCGATCGCGCCGACGAGATAGATCGTCGAGTAATACGGGTAGACATTCTAATGTCGCTTTAAGTGATACACAGGCTAACATTGAACAGGGTAAAGTAGCTGAAACTCACAATGCTATGTCTTGTTCTCTTGATTGTACCCAGGTGAAAGACTGTCCAGAATGCTCGACTCTTTTCCAGCCTAAGGCGATCACGACGCTGCGTTGCGGACATACCTTGCCTAGTCTACCTGCAGTCTGTACGGCCACTGCTGCGTCAGTACACCAGGGACAGGGCTCTCTTATGTTTAACAAGGGATTTGTCAATAACATTTCATGCTCTATCCTATTTGACTCAGGTTGTAGCACTGTGGGCGTCCGGACTTCGCTGATCAACCCAAGTTGTGCCACGGGCAGGGTTGTCAAGTGTGTGACTTTTGGTGGCACCATTGAAACATTTCCCACCGCTATTATTGACCTTAACACACCATTTTTTTCAGGAAAGATCCAGGCATGTCTCCTTCCGAATCCAATTTGTGACGTAATACTTGGTCGCATACATGGTATAAAAGAGTGTACACCACAGCAAATTGCTGAATGGGAAGAGCGACATATTCAAACTGCAAATGCAGTAGTGACTAGAGCGCAAGCTACTAATATGTCGCATGATACACCTATTGAACCTACAGTTCATACTACTTGTGATGATGATGCTCCTATTTCACGGGAGTTGTTTGCAACATTGCAAAAGAATGATGATTCATTAAAAAAAAATTTTTCATTATGTGAACAAAAAGAATACCAGCAACAAACTTGCAAAATCTAGACATGACTTTATACTTAAAAATGGGATTTTGGTTAGAGTAATACGGGAAAAGGATTCATCCTTATGTTATCAGATCTTAGTCCCATCCTCTATGAGATCTCGTATATTACGACATGCGCATGACTCGCAATGTGCGGGCCATATGGGTTTTTCGCGTACCAAATCCAGAGTGCTTTCGGCATTCTACTGGCCAGGCGTCCATAGGGACATCACTCTCTACTGTCGGTCTTGTTTGATATGTCAGGAAGTTAAGGTACGGGGTCCATTTCATGCGGCTCCTATTCAAGCTGCGGACATCCCGATTAGACCATTTGATAAAATGGCTATAGACATTATTGGTCCGATGCTTCCATCTGCTAGAGGGCATACGCATATTCTTACGTGCATTGATATGTGCACTCGTTGGCCTGAGGCCATCCCTCTCAAGAACACTTCATCTGCCAGTGTAGCAGAGGCATTGATGTTAATCTTCTCACGCATTGGTTTTCCACGGAAAATCTTGTCGGATCATGGGGTTCAGTTCATTTCTGAATCCATGTCTCAAGTTATGAAGACATTAGGTATAGACAGATCTCTTAGTTCTATTTATCATCCGATGTCAAATGGGTTAATTGAGCGTCTCAATAGGACACTCAAGCAGTTGTTGGGTAAGATGACCCAAGACCATCCCCAAGACTGGGATCGGGTCATACCCGCGGCTCTGTTTGCGTATCGCGAAGTACAAAATCAAGCCACGGGGTTTTCTCCATTCCAGCTTGTTTTTGGCATGCAACCACGCGGTCCGATGTCGTTAATCCACGACTTATTGGTTGACGAGAATATTGAAGAGGAAACTCAATCCTCTTATGAGTATGTGATCTCTCTGAGAAAGAGAATCATAGATGCTTGTAGACTAGCTACTGCATCATCTGAACAAGCCAAAGAAAAAGCTCGTCTATTTGCAAACAAGTATAGACGTCTTCGCCAGCTCATACCTGGTGATGAAGCTTTTGTCTTACTACCTGCGCATAACAATCGTCTTTTAATTACCTGGAGAGGTCCTTTCAGGATCATCTCAAGAATATCCGATGTCGACTACATCGTTGATGTTAATGGTAAACATAAAACCTTCCACATTAACATGTTGAAGGAGTATTACTCACGTCCTGATTATCTACAGTCAGTGTTCCAGGCAACTGACGATCCTACACCTCCTATTCAACACTATTCTAGTTTGTCAGTCATCCAAGAAGAAGAATCTTCTTTCGATGATGTACAACTACCAATACCAGTTGTACCACTCCATTCCACTGAGAAATGGAATGATGTTACAATCTCATCTACTCTTTCGGCTGATCAACGTCAGCAAGTCTCTAATATTCTACACTCGTATGAGGATGTCCTCACTGACATCCCAGGTCATACGTCAGTCATCCAACATGACATTATTCTGACTGACGATACGCCTATTCGAGTTCGCCCATATCCTATCCCTTTACACTTTCGTGATAAGGTTGATAAGGAATTGGATGAGATGCTTCAATTAAATATAATTGAACCATCTTCATCACCATATTCTTCTTCTATGGTAATCATTAGGAAGAAGGACAACAATATACGTCTTTGCGTAGATTACAGGAAATTAAACAAAGTTACAAAATTCGATGCGGAACCGTTACCTCTTTTAGACGACTTATTGGAGAGGTTATCTCATGCCACATTCTTTTCGAAATTTGACCTTTCAAAGGGCTATTGGCAAGTGCCACTAACTCCTAAAGCAAAGCCATTCACCGCTTTCTCGACGCCACGGGGTCTTTTTCAATGGAATTTTATGCCATTCGGACTAATGAATGCGCCAGCTACCTTTGTACGCATGATGCGCCGCATATTGTCTCATCGTCCCGATGTCATTACTTATATAGATGACATCTGTCTTTTCAGTGACTCTTGGGATGAACATATTCATGGATTAAAAGCTTTACTGTCTACCTTACGAGATTATAACTTAACAGCAAAACCTTCAAAGGCTTTTGTCGGTTTTCATGACATCTCATTTCTGGGTCACCGCATAGGTCATGGTTTCATGTATACAGAAGACAGTAACGTCTCTAAAATTTTAAACATCTCAGCACCTAAGACAAAAAAAAACAAGTTAGGTCTATTTTAGGACTAATACAGTTCTATTCAAAATTCATCCCTCATTTGTCTACTATAACTGCACCTTTTTCGTCTCTACTGAAAAAAGGCACATCTAATGTAATAAAGTGGTCGCAGGATCACCAAACGGCGTTAGACTATATAAAACGATTTTTTTCAAAAGAACCTTTTTTGAGGTTGCCTAACAAAAATCTCACTTTCATTCTTCGCAGTGATGCATCTTCTTACGCTATTGCTGCAGTTTTGATGCAGGAATATAACGGCACCTTATTTCCGGTGATGTACGTGTCCAGAAAACTTACGGAGAGCGAACTCAAATACTCCGTTCTGGATAAAGAGCTCCTAGCGTTGGTGTGGGCAATCACAAAACTGGAACGTTACCTCCTTGGCTCACACTTTGTGGTGGAATCTGATCAAAAAGCTCTTACCGCACTGAACTCGAAAAACGTAAAATCATCGAAGTCAGCGCGTTACGCTATAGCGCTTCAACCATTCAATTTTGAAATACGAGCTATTCCTGGAGTGAAGAATGTGTTCGCAGACTGTTTGTCGAGATGCCCAAGCGAACTTGTCGAAACTAAACCACTTCCAGATGTTGAAACATCCTCACCGATAACATGAATAACTGTGTACATTTTCATTGATTATACATCTATAAAGACTGATCATATAACTGAAGTATTCGTATAAATATATCTTTCAGGATATACTTACTTATGGATTATAACATTACTTCTTGTGTAGTAACGTTTTATTAAAACGGGAACAGTGGTATTAGTAGAATAACATTTTATTATTACGGAAACATTGACAAATATACATTTGTTATTCCTATGGAACATATTACACTACATATCGTGTTCGAGAATATATTTTATCGTGTATGGAACATTGAGAACATCGTCTCATCGATTACTAACTAGTTGTAACTGAACATTGACAATGAGTGATACTGGAATTACTTAGAATATATTAGTAACTGGTTATTTGTTAGTAATTAAGAAATATATAAATTACTATAATTCAATTTAATCTATTTAATTAATTATGGATCACACATATACTAACTTTCTTAGTTGTCACGTAATACCTGCATTCACGGGTCTTAGTTATGATATCTCACTGTTAAGATCACTAGTCAACCATACTAGTGTTAGAAAACATTAAGGGTGTTGATTCTTAAAGTGTTTAATTTTGCATTGCTTCATTTTTGCACATTGTATTTTCAATTTTTCTGTTTTATTGATTCTCTTGTCATTGATTATCATCAGTGTTGCTGTTCATTTTTATTTTTGAAATCATATGTTTCAAATTTTTTTTAGAAAACTTAGTTGAATTTTATTATCATCTTTTTTTTTTTATGGTTTTTTCATTTTCATTGTCAACTTCTTTTACTTCGAATATTACCACATCGTTCCAAAGTAGGTCGATGGTGGATGTGTGCTTTAATGCATACTATCATTTAGTTATATTGATTTCGTTTAATATTCTTTTCTTAATATGGTATAACTTTATGCATTTCATATATCTTGTTGTAGTTTTGACTCACCTCTCCCGGGTACTAAGTTCAAAAAAAATTAATAGAATTAATTTTTTTTTAAGGGGAGGTAATAAGGGAGCTGTTACGTACATTTATTACCTAAGGGGGTAGTCTTCGGTCCTGCCAAATGTACGCACCAGTCTCAATATAGTTATATTATTTGTGCGGTCGAATGATTCGCGCACTGACGTGCACAAAGCAGTGTGAGTTGCTTTGGGACGCACGGGTAACCTAGTTGAGTAGTTTCTGACGTCATGATTTGGAGGGGGCAACATGGACCTTGTTTATGTCCGTGATTGATATATATTATTATTGTATACATGGCACGTTTATGGAAGCCATTTATTCTAGTGATCTGTATTGGTCTTCAGGTCGAAACCAATAGCAGTAATGTCACGTAAGTTATCGCCCCAATTCTTAATGTATGCTGTATTGTAAGGCCGCTCTTATACCAGTCTAGCGGGAATATGTTATTCCTAGAATGGACCTACAGAGTCGTTAGCCTTTAGGATTCGTATCGTAGAAGAAGGATTCCTACGAGTGGGAAAGAAGTTAATTTGATTGCAGTATTTATATGTGTAAACGCCTTTATTGTAATGCCAAAGTCGTGGCATGATTTTGAGAGGTTAGTTAAAACCTAAAGATACTAACTCAGATACCTCTTCATATATGTACCAGTGAATATCTATTGAGTCTACGTTATTTGGAACTATGTCTTGGATAGAAACAGTCTCTTATTGGGACGAATGCGGGAGTTCGTGGTATGGGTGTACTTGCTTAGTTGGATGACCTCAAGCAAGGTCAACGGACATTCCCTTGCTATTACTT
>JAMPIV010011322.1:0-40803 GCA_024509875.1 Oreohelix idahoensis
GTGTGGTCTTTGCTCACTCATCATAGTCTGCCCCCCCCCCCCCCCCCGGCTATCTAACTGCTCCCCCCCGCCCTAGCCTTCTATATATTTGGTTTTATGGTTTGCGGACGTTGCCCAGTCAGTAGTTAAAGCCGATTGTTTTTAACATGATGGGGAAACTCCTGAATGATTTTTATCGTATTTGCTCCATTAATGTTATTTGCAAGGCATGTTTGCTAACTTAAGATGATATTCCTGTGATCAACATTATGCTGTCTATGTCGACATTTGTTCCTGTACCCATACACGTACTGTCCAAGTGTGCGTCTCATTAAATGTTATAAAAAGACCACCGTAGTTCCAGTACTTCTTGAATTCGAACAGTGTGAGTATGAGTGATGGTTACTTCCAATTGTCCAACCTCTTTCGATTCATGTCACCATTCGCCGTTTATGGACATTCATATACACACTCCTATTGTCTACACTCACATTTTGGCGGTGGCCTCATCCACGTTCAAGGACAAGTTGACCCTGTATGGGGAACATATAACTGTGCTGGGTTTAATGAGTTGACAATCTTTACCACTTGTACACCAGTCCCAACATCTACATTTGTCACACTAGTAGCCAAAGTTTGAGTTAAAAACAACAATACAGAGTTTATTCAACCCACCTACCGTCCCTCTGACAAATTTTTTTGGTTCTTTAAAATAAAGTTAGTTTTTTAGCCACAGCTCCACCAATGTCCCTTCTCCTTTCATTCTAAACTAGATTATGGACACTTGAATCCTAAAGGTCGCGGTTTTTGTGCTGGCAATGCAAATTAGTGACATGTTTGATTCTATGCACATAGTCTTTCGCTTGATGTGAACAACACTGTATTTTGTCTATGTCTTCATTTATTATCTATCCGTCTGTATAATATAAAGCATATTTTTTCAATGCTCAAATAATGGGCCATCCGGCCTGCTAAGCGGCCAGATAGGGTTTTGTTTCCTAACCTCATTATTAAGAAATAAGTTACTTCTTTTCAAGGTTAGTTGTTTTTCTTTTCGAAATATTTTCTCTAAATCTGTCTGTGAAACGTTTTGCCGCTCTGCATTCATAAATAAAGGTACAAAATTATCGCCAAAAAAAAACTGTCCAAAAAAAAAAAAAGTGACTTCCTGTTGCGTTATCCAATAAATGGGACTGTATTTGCGGTTTTATAAAACTTATGGTCCCTTTTGTCGATTCGTTAACTATGTGTCAATTGGAGGGACGTGGACTTTTTCCTCCGTTATCGATCCCCCCCCCCCCCCCCCACCAATTGCATCTTTTTTGTCTTGCTAGTTTCATGCACATGTTCAGTCAGATTTTTTCCTTTTGTTCTTCGTTTCATTTCGTTGCAAGGGGTAAAAGTTCTAGCAATTTAAATTTCCATGGCGGGTGATGGACCCGCGCGTGGGACGATCAATGCTTCTAGTAACTTACGCATTCTTTTTTCCCATTCATTTTATCCTTTGGAGATATTTTTAGTCATGTTCGCCGCATGGATGATGGTCGCATCCCAAAAGATATCTTCTACGGACAATTAGCAGATGGCAAGAGAACAGTTGGGCGACCACAGCTGAGGTTCAAAGATGTGTGCAAGAGAGATATGAGGGCACTGGACATGGATCCAGCAACATGGGAGGATAAAGCTGCCGATCGCAATAAGTGGCTATGCTATTTACGGCGCCACCTCAGATTGGGCGAAGAGAGGCTCACACAAGAAGCAGAGGTGAGGAGAAAACGTCGAAAGGAGCACCAAGAAAATAAGCAGCTGAGGGCTGTCACCTCAGGGGCGCATTCCCATAGTCAGTTATGACTGAAGGGGCTATTATTATTATTATTATTATTATTAGTATAAATGACACATACAAAATACCAACATTATAGACCTGCTGAAAGCCTATTTTCCTAAAGGTTATCGTAAATATATTTACCCTCTAAGATTCAAACCGGCCAGATTTTGACTCGACTTAGCAAAGCAAGCTGCAGGTCATTGCACTCCAGGTAAGCTATAAATCAAGGTGACAGCTTCTCCTCTTCAGTCGGTCGGTATCTCTGGCGTCGAGTCGGTGATGTGTGATTATGCATAAAATCCGCCATATTATATAGGTAGGTAAATGCTTAAGGAAAGCGTTTGGTTGGTTCCTGGCGGAGCAAAATGATTGGTTTCCTCCGGTTTAGTCTCAAGCGCTGTACAGCCTAATTTTATTCAGTTTTCATCCGCCATCTTGCGTGAACAAGATGGCCGTTAATTTATTCTGTCTCAGAGACTGGTGAACGTTGCTCGTACGTTGCTCGTTGATTGGTTGAAGCAAATCTGTATCTCGACATAGTGATTAACAAAGTAGTGGGTTACACTCGTTTCACGACACACAATATAAATTGAATATGTTTTCATTTATATCTACACTTGTTGAAAAGTTTGAAACTTTCATTAATTTTAAAGTGCATATGTTTACATAGACATTTACACTGGTTTGAAAATGTAAATATTATACTTAGAATATACATCATTTCTTTCTTCTTGAATCGGCCTCTTACACGTGTACTTTTGTCGTTAATTTAGTAAGATAATTCCCTCTATGACTCCGTGTGTTCTCACTTTCCTCAGTCCCGGTTTCCTTGTTAAAATGATAGAGATTTCCCGGGCTGTTTTGTAAGTCCGTCAAGATTCTCCAAGAAAAGGTTGGCCTGATAAAAAGGAATTCTGAATTCTAACTTCTGGCAAGGTCTGGCTGTGTCGTCTTTGGCAAGCGGTTTCTCACAGTGAATTAAGACTGCGAAAAGGTCCGGTTATATTGCCTGTCCTACCCCCTCATTTGTTTGTTATGAAGCTACCCAGGGCTCCAATCATTTCAAACATGCTTGTTGGGTGGGGTAATTTCAAAATATTCCGACACGGAATAATTTTGCGCGTGATGCAAAGGTCAAGTCTCCCATATATGGCAATCAAACATCCAATGCCTCGTGTACAAACCCACCAACACATCTGTAAACTCATACGACAATGTGTTTCAGATGTAACAACATATTACTTTCAGATAAAATAATGTCTACGTGAAAGTCAGACAGGAAACGATTATGTCATTCGTGTCTGTCCAAAATGTGTTACACAGACGAGTAATTTTGTTATCTGTCGCTTGAGCACACAACTCTACGCGAAAACTAAGCAGACCTATATGGGTTTTACCTGCGATAATCTCAGCAAAGCTGTGCCGCGCCTAGCAAATGTGATGTATTATCACCAACAAAGAGTGTCAAATGTTTTAACAATATCAAATATCTGCTACATAACAGAGAAAGAAAAAATTGCCGACCAGGGAAAAGCACGCGATAGTCAGTAGTGAGAGAGAGATCGAGAAGGAGTCGCCCCAAATCCATCTTGTCAGAAACACACCGCTTTTCACACATACATTCAAAACTTTTTCTCACACACACATTCACAAACTTTCTCTCACACACACTCAGAAACGTCCTCTCTCCCACACATTCACAAACCTTCTCTCACACACACATTCACAAACCTTCTCTTACACACATATTCCTAAACTTTCTCTCAGACACTTATTCACACACTTTTTCTCATACACACACATTCCCAAATTTTCTCTCACAATCACAGTGACACACTTTCACTCACACACACATTCACACAGTTTATCTCACACATATCCACACGCTTTCTCCCAGATACACAATAAAACACTTTCTCTCAGACGTACATTCACAAACCTTCTGCCTTACGAGAGAGAAGACAGACTACATTACGAGGGTGACTGATAAAACCTGGTGACTCAAAACCGGTTTAGTCAGTCCCTAACAGTGAGCAGATAATGGTATTGTCATCACGGAGCGCGCAAGGTCACTTATTAATAGCCTGACAAAATGCAGTGACGAACCGTGAACTCAGCCAGTATGACTCAAACCTCACCTGTATCGATTTACCTTTATTGATCATAAATTATATCGGTTTTTATCCGATGACAGTTTCTCACGTGCCCAGACAAGAAAGGCGCGAAAATGTCACTTTTATGTATGACGTCACGTTAACAGTATTGTTTGAAGCTGTGATTACACGGAACTTTGAAAGGTGGGCAAACAATATTTAGAAGTGTTCAGGAAAGAATTTCTTTGGCTACTTTCATTTAACCACATCTATTTCCCTTCCCTCATACAATTGGCCGTTTTCTCAGGCTTCTCTCATCGTCGCAAAGTTTTTCCGTCAACAGGTTTGGCAAAAGTTATGCTGTCAGTCTGCTAACATTGAGGAGCCGACAGTCTTGGAGGATATATTTGTCTTTCCCACATGGACACATGTCTGTCTGTCCGATGTTTTAATTTGTGAAACAGGTGGAATTTCACGTCTGCAATGTTCGGTTCTCAGTCTGAAAATTATCATTTGATTTCTTCTTCTGTTACATCCGACGCTGTGTGTTCTCTATGATAATGTTCTTTGCAGTTACTTTTGATTATTGCTTTTATCTGTTCATATGTTGACCTGTCCTGACTTTGACATTTCTTTTCTTCTTCTTCTTCGTTCGCCCTGACAAGGACGGTGGTTGCGTTGTGTCTGTTTACGCCTAAGCTGTGATATCTGCACCTTTCGGTCGACACATCCGACTTCTGCACGGCATTTTTTAGGGACCGGGTTTGCCTTCCCATTTCGATCCGCACTCGCTCAGCCAGACTGCACTGCTGCAGACTGTTTACAGGACCACCACGTGGAGTTGGAGTGCGGTCTTGACCAGCTCTGGTTCGCTGGTCCTGATGCAAGCAGTACAGCTATGGGTCGCTGACTGCATTCACTATTGCTGCATCTTGGGGTCCCAAGTTTGAAGTTTGATAACTCTGTCAGCCTTCTCATTTCAATATAACTTACAGTGAGTATGAATCCACAGCACTTTCCCTTTGTTAAGTTTATAGCTGGTTACCAACAGCGCTTCTAATTCCTATGGTTTTATGGTTCTTTAGGGAGGCAATTATGACAGACAGGGAATCTGTGAGGATCACTATTTTTGCTGTGGCGTAATCCTTATTGTCTATGATGACTAATGCAGCTGCTTTTCATGGCTTCTCCTTCAATTTAAAAATTATTTGAGGGTTTTCCAGTGGTCACTGAGATATGGATTTCTGATTTAGTATTTGTAACTCTGTTTCTCTCTCTCTCTCTCTCTCTCTCTCTCTCTCTCTCTCTCTCTCTCTCTCTCTCTCTCTCTCTCTCTCTCTCTCTCTCTCTCAACACACATACACCCACACACGCACGCACGCACACACACACGCACGCACACGCGCGTGCACACACATACACACACACATATAAGGTCCATTGTGTGGTTGGGCATGTGTTTCTGTTGTAAGTGTGCTTGGCTGCCTTTTTGTTTTGTCATGACTTCAGGTATGTTGTAAATCAGCTTGGGCAATCTTGCTCTCCTCCATGGTGGCTGCTGCTGCTTATCATTAGAGGCTCAGTTTTTGTATTTTCAAGGTCTAGTACAATGGGTCTTTTTCTTTATGTGCAAAGTAGCTTCTCTGTTGTTTACCCTGACCATATGCATCCAGCCTGTCATTCAGTGAGTGGTATGTGAGTTTTAAAATTTGTCATGGATTTTAGTTATATTTTCTTGTTCATTTCATTTACTAGGGTTGATTTCATTAATTTAGTAATTATTCCCTCAGGCTGATTTTTTAAACTGATCTTTGGAAGTTGGATTCTGAAGCAGTTGCCCAGGCTGGTATTCCATATTCAAGTACAGGTCTAACATGTGCTGACAGTTCCAATGTTTGATGGTCTGCTTCCTAAGTACTTCTTGCTAGTTGTTTTCTTCAGTCATTCCGGGCAGGAACGACCTTTTTTTTTTAGAGACTTGTATGGTAACAAGCACAAGCGATCTAGTGGGGAAAAAATTATACACCCAAACGATAGTGGTGCACGAAGGACCACATAGTTTTCGAACCGAGGAATAAATGGTCCGGCGCTTAATTACTGTCAGAACATGAATAAACTTTATAAATATTTGACCAGGTAATCAAAGTTTGGGTCTAGTGCTTGTACACCAGGGACTGGTTTACTTGATCTTGTTGTTATTGAAACAATCTTTTGGCTTAAAGTTTGTACAAGACGGAGGTAGCAGGTTCTGTGTCCAACTCTCCTTAGTCATCCTCCTACTAAATGAGTGTAATAGGCATGCTTTTTGCAACATATTTTTCTTCTTCTGCGTTCGCCTTCAGACTTCCATATTAATGACCTTATTAAAAGCATTAGTTAGCGCATGGTTCCTGACATCTTCAAACAGTTTTCCGTCGGATGAAGTAGGTTGTGACTGTGACGTATAATGGAAATATAGCCTACAGTATCTGACAGTTTCGTGATCTCGCAGCGTCTATGATTCGCTAGCAAAGCCATACAACTTACAGCCTGCATTTACTCATTTTAATCCACGCCTCTTTTCCCTGAAACGTAAACAAATGGAAAGCTTACCAACTTCCGCGACTTGCCAGTCATAACGGGGAGCGAAACTGGTTGTTTACCTGAGTTTCTCACGCGATCTGATCTGTCAATCATCAGATGTCAGACAGATGCACGTGGATAAACACCGGACCTCTTTGAAGTGAGACGAGCGGGCAAAGTATTTTCCCGTGTACTCTCTGATGTTCGTACATACAGGGGGAGATAAACTCTTTGATCTCCAGAAGCGGGCAAATCTACGGACAAGCCCGTTACGCGGTTTAAGTCTCTGTTGTCGGTTAGCAACGCTGAACAGAGCGACAGCAAAGCTTTTATCTGGGGGAAACGTAGTTTCCTGATTTCTGCTATGCCTCAAGTGTGTACATTAGCATCCTCTGAAGAGCAGATAACCGACATGGTATATATACTGTGGCTTCTCAAATCAGTTATCAGTTGTAACTCAGAATTTTTTCGAAGTCTAAACACGTCATCTAGAACCATTGTGAATAGATGTGTTAATAGTTTCGTGGGGATTTCATTCTGATTTTCTGGTAATATAAATTTGTGCTAAACGTGTTAAAGTGTTATAAGTTTATCATCTTAAATTCACTGTGATTTTCTAGGTGTTAACGACCAGTGGAAAATAACGCGTAGCTATTTGTGCACCAGTCGTTCAGTTTAATGATAATTTTACCACCCGCTTCCTCACATAAGAAGAGACGTTTTAGTTGACTGCTTATTACACTAGGCGCGACGGATAACACTAGTCAACAACCAAAATGTACCAGAAATGAAAATAGCTGATCTTAACTAATTTTGGTGTGCTGAAAACGAAAATGACATTAAAAAATGTTGATTGGCTCTAGTTTTCAAGATATATGATACTAGTTTACTTAATTACGGTCAATTTATATATATGACGCAACTGTTGTGGGCGATTGCATAATTTTTTCTAATGACCAATAAAAATGTAACTAGAAGTTGATGATGCAATCCTACCTATGATTACATCACCTTTGTGTATAAATTCTTATCTCTGATAAAATTTTGCCATTAGTTAGTGCATTTGTCCTTATCAAAAGTATCGTAGTTAGAAATGCCTAGGACATGTGTGAACAGTGCTAATAATTTCTGTTATATATGTGGTGAGGTGACATTTCTATCACAAAAACGAAATATAACTAAAGTGATTAAGAAGGCGTACAGTTTGTATTTTGGCTGCAGAATAGGAGATCAAGATAAGAGCTGGGCGCCACACATATGCTGCAATACATGTGCAGCACATCTTAAACTGTGGTTGACTGGCAAAAGGCAAGCTATGCCTTTTGCAGTCCCAATGATTTGGAGAGAGCCCACTGATCATCTCAACAACTGTTACTTTTGCATGGTCCCTCCAATTGGGAAAGGCATATCAAAGAAGAAAAAATGGACTCTGGAATATCCACACATCCCCTCTGCAATTCGTCCGGTACCACATGGCGATGACGTACCAGTTCCCAAAGTGCCAGAATCATTTTCAGCTGCTTCCACTGATGAAGAAGAGGACATTGGTGGTCCTGAACCATCAACCTCTAACGACCCAGATTTTGAGCAAACTACATCCACTAAACCACACTTAATAACCCAAGGTGAACTGAATGATATTGTAAGAGATCTGAATTTACCGAAGAACAAGGCGGAGCTTTTGGGTTCCAGATTGCAACAGTGAAATCTCCTGGCAGAAGATGTTACAATTTCTGTGTATAGGAACCGCCAGAAGCCGCTTATTACAATCTTTAATGAGAAAGCTGACAGACTCGCAGCAAGAGCACTGGATATGGATAAGGGAGAGATACTAAGAACAATTAATGGTCGTCTGTTAGAGAATGACACTGCAATAGATGAATCACCAAGGTTAAGACTTAGAATATGGCATCAAACGTAAGGTAAAACAGATGGACGTATGAGAGGATGCATCCGTCGTGTATACAACCAGCGAGCTAATAGGAACAGTTAGCATTCACACTCTTCGACATATACTGAGGGAGACTAAGCACCTATGGGTTTGCCCGGAGTGCAGTGATGTCCATTCTGTTCAACAATAACAATAACAATAGACAGCTAAGATAACTAACAAAGAATGCTTGAGAAGAAATAGTAAACAAAGACATACCACTAATATAAAGAGAGACAATGAACCTTCATTGAACATATGGTGAGTAGAGATCACTCAACAACATCGTTACCGCGGGAAAAATAGACGGAGAGAGAAGTACAGGAATACAGGGAGAACAGAAGATCAATAGCTGTGACACATTGACACGAGGAGAGACCAACAGACGGAGGGCATAAAAAGTCCAGATCTTTTGAGGGGCATGATCGCCTACACTTGAAGCAGGTCAAATGACTTGACTTGTCCTTTTATATGTTTTTCTATACTTACTTTTTACTTGTTGTGTTCACCGATCTCTTAAAGCGCGGGGTTGGGGAACTGATGTTTGGTTCTTGAGCCACGCGTGTCACATCAGCTGTTGGGCGTCTGTGTTGTAGGATTTCTGTGACATCATCCACCTGTCTGTTGATGTCACTGTGCCCTGAAACTAGATCTCCTACCCCTGTTGGTGCATAGTTGCAACTGATCGTGCTGCACTCTCATAACATGGCCAAACCACTTATTTTCTGCCTGTCTACATATATCCGAGACAGGATGTATTTCTCACAATTATTATGATGTCAGCATTTCTCATTCCGTCTCTCCTGGTAGATTTAATTGCTGTTCTTAACACATTAACTACCGAATTGAAAAACACACTGTAGCCGAATTAAATTTCTTATTCCGTCTCTCCTGGTAGATTTAATTGCTGTTCTTAACACATTAACTACCGAATTGAAAAACACACTGTAGCCGAATTAAATTTCTCATTCCGTCTCTCCTGGTAGATTTAATTGCTGTTCTTAACACATTAACTACCGAATTGAAAAACACACTGTAGCCGAATTAAATTTCTTATTCCGTCTCTCCTGGTAGATTTAATTGCTGTTCTTAAGCATTACATCTCGCACGATAAGATTACCTCTCATGTGTTCTAGTTATGGTTTTCCATGACAGTTCATTCTGAAGTAGCGATATATTTCTTGTTATTCGGTAGCACAATGTTAGTATAAATATATTTAATTTATACTTTTTTTTTTCGTAGCAGTCATTTGGATCTGTATTGCTTCAAAATTAGGGTGAGAGTTTAATATTTACAAATATTTATCACCTGGCTTCTTCGGCGAACGCTTGTGTTTACGTATCATACTCCGATGTCAGAGTTACTGGACGTTTATCCTGCATCAAATGTTTACATTCATTTAACTTTACTGGCATCACAAGATCGATCGCTCCTGAGTGTCTGCTATACTGTGTGAGAGACAAGCACTTGACTGCGATTACTTTGATTGCTTGCTGGTAAAAATCTCTTAAGCTGAGCTAAGTATTCGAGTCGCTAAATACGAGCGTGTCCATCGAACGTTCTTTTCTTTTCATTTTTTTTCTCATGTCTCTTAGCTCTCGCTTTCTGTCCTGTCCCTGGCGAAGGTCTTGTGACCGCGACGTAAGCGATTTTCTGTCTTTTGTCCTAGTAAGACGCATTACCTTTCTCAATATTATTTTTTAAAAATAAACCCACCTATCAATATTCGTCTTTTTATTCTTCTATTGCTCTTATATAACCACATCTATAGGCACATTGAAAACTCACTTCCTATTTGTAAATTTGTATGTCCTCAATTGTATCTACTGGATACTTACTTACTTAGTCGTTCCACTTCTACTGGATACTTACTTAGTCGTTCCCCTTCTACTGGATACTTACTTACTTACTTAGTCGTTCCCCTTCTACTGGATACTTACTTACTTAGTCGTTCCCCTTAAACTGGATACTTACTTACTTACTTAGTCGTTCCCCTTCTACTGGATACTTACTTACTTCGTCGTTCCCCTGCTACTGGATACTTACTTACTTACTTAGTCATTCCCCTTCTACTAGATACTTACTTACTTACTTAGTCGTTCCACTTCTTCTGGATACTTACTTACTTAGTCGTTCCACTTCTACTGGATACTTACTTACTTACTTAGTCGTTCCCTTTGTACTAGATACTTACTTACTTAGTCGTTCCACTTCTACTGGATACTTACTTACTTACTTAGTCGTTCCCTTTCTACTAGATACTTACTTACTTACTTAGTCGTTCCACTTCTTCTGGATACTTACTTACTTAGTCGTTCCACTTCTTCTGGATACTTACTTACTTAGTCGTTCCACTTCTACTGGATACTTACTTACTTATTTAGTCGTTCCCCTTCTACTGGATACTTACGTACTTAGTCGTTCCCCTTCTACTGGATACTTACTTACTTACTTAGTCATTCCCCTTCTACTAGATACTTACTTACTTACTTAGTCGTTCCACTTCTTCTGGATACTTATTTACTTAGTCGTTCCACTTCTACTGGATACTTACTTACTTACTTAGTCGTTCCCTTTCTACTAGATACTTACTTACTTAGTAGTTCCACTTCTACTGGATACTTACTTACTTACTTAGTCGTTCCCCTTCTACTGGATACTTACGTACTTAGTCGTTCCCCTTCTACTGGATACTTACTTACTTACTTAGTCATTCCCCTTCTACTAGATACTTACTTACTTACTTAGTCGTTCCACTTCTTCTGGATACTTACTTACTTAGTCGTTCCACTTCTACTGGATACTTACTTACTTACTTAGTCATTCCCCTTCTACTAGATACTTACTTACTTACTTAGTCGTTCCACTTCTTCTGGATACTTACTTACTTAGTCGTTCCCCTTCTACTGGATACTTACTTACTTACTTAGTCGTTCCCTTTCTACTGGATACTTACTTACTTACTTAGTCATTCCCCTTCTACTAGATACTTACTTACTTACTTACTTAGTCGTTCCACTTCTTCTGGATACTTACTTACTTAGTCGTTCCCCTTCTACTGGATACTTACTTACTTAGTCGTTCCCTTTCTACTAGATACTTACTTACTTAGTCGTTCCCCTTCTACTGGATACTTACTTACTTACTTAGTCGTTCCCTTTCTACTAGATACTTACTTACTTACTTAGTCGTTCCCTTTCTACTAGATACTTACTTAGTCGTTCCCCTTCTACTGGATACTTACTTACTTACTTAGTCGTTCCCCTTCTAGTAGATACTTACTTACTTACTTAGTCGTTCCCCTTCTACTGGATACACTAGAAACAAATTTTAGTTTGGTTTTTGAACTTTGCACTTGAAAACTGGTATTTGTCATGTGCAAGGAATACCCCGTTTAATCCTATGTAGGTTATAATTTTGGTAGCACGACACAATTGTCAGAACAATGAGCAACAACTGACGTTTGACAAGTTAGTTTTATTTTTGTTATTTTATTTTAATTCCTGTGGGAAAAATAGAAATGTGAAATGTCTAATAAAAAACAGAAATTGCTGCTCGCTATCAAATCACGTGCTGAACAAACAGGATCTCATGTTGAATTCTAATGTTAATCTGGCCTAGTATTTTATGTAATAAACTGGAAATTAATTGTCTTTTTTCTGACGTTTGTTTTAGGTAAATTAGTTAGACTGAAGTGAAGAAGGTAAAAACATTCAGTGATTTTTCAGTCACCCTGTAAATCTCTGATAAAATTGACTGCCTGACTCAGGCTTCTCTCTTGCCAGCGCAGTTTCTCCTTCACAGAGCTTCCCACTGAGCGTTCTTGATGAATGAATGTCTTTATTTTTTCCTTAAGCAGCACGAAGGCGCCACTTTTCACACACACACACACACACACACGCACGCACGCACGCACGCACGCACGCACGCACGCACGCACGCACACGCGCACGTTTGTGGGATGACTCACCTTTTTTCTGTCGGAAATTCTCCACACTTGACCACATGGAATTTTCGAACATAAAAAGACGTAGCTTTTGGACAGAAAACACATTGAGGAATCCTTGTGATAGCATTACATGGCAGTCCTTTCTCGGGAATTGCATGTGTAAGAGAGGTAGAGGAAGACCTAGAAACACGTGGAGAAGAAGACTGGAGACAAATATGAAATTAAAACAGACACTGACAGTCTATGAACGAATGGCACAGGACAGGAAGGTTTACCATGAGTTTGTTGAAGGCCTGTGTTCCGTAGGGATGTGGTAAAGTGGGATGTTATAAATATTTATAGGGGACTTAGTGTACTGACTGAGATCAGCTGTGAAGGTATCTATATCTAATAAGGGTAGTGTATTATAGATAACCTTACTTGCTACCACATATTTCTACCTCAGTCAGAATTATACTGGAATATAGTGATGACTACGTTGAAGGTATAGGGTATGTATATGATGAAGTGTAAGTCACAACAACAACAGACAGATAAACAATTTAATTTATTCCACCACACTTGACAACACTGTGACACTCACATACATATAACACTCTATGAGAATATCCTAAATGAGTCACTGATAAATTTTCAAATATCAATATGTATTCAGTGCTGTCATTAATGTAGATGTGTCCTGATTCAAATACAAAGTGAACCAGGAATCACAATCAATTTTAATTACAAGTTATATGTACAGAATTTATCAATATGAATCTTGTAGTGACATATATTATTAATAGTATCCTATGTGTGTCAGTTGTGTAGTAGTAATATGAGGTAATACTGGTTTTGTTTTGTTTTTTCAAGCTCTGTTGGTATTTGTCATCATGACTTCAATAGTTTGTTTCTGTTGGAACTAGTATTAGAGATGTTCTCAGTTCCTGGCATTAAAACAATTAATTTCCCCTCTTAAATTTATTTTACAATGTCAGTTTAAGATGGGGGTACATAATGTTGAGCTCCATGGCCACACTTTCTTAACTTTCGTGATGACTGCAGTAAAAGACTCCTCTGCTCGATTACTTTAATGAGTTCTGGAGCCACCTCACTGGTTGCTATATGGACCAAGGAGTATGCTGTCCGCCTCTGGATTCAGCAAAGCTCTGACCAGGTGCTGCTCAATAACTTTAAGACCACGGTCCCACAATTCATGGAAATATTACACAGTGACGTTGAATGGCAATGAATATAGCACAACTTCGATCTGCCGATGTCCCAGGCTTTTATTTAGAAAAAATATACCCTGGTGCTCAACGCACTGTTTCTTAGTAGGTTTATTACAAGATGTGGCCCGGAACAGACGCCCTGAATTGAGTATATTCGCATGGTGTTGTCTGACACCCTCACTATTTTCTTTTGGCTATAACTTGGTAATTCCTAGACTATTTGCGTAACGTTTAACATATTCTTTGTCAGCACGTCCTAAGGAACCCAAATATACAAATTTAAAAGATCTAAGTGGCTGCGTTCAAAATATGCACTTTCTTCTACCTCCTGTTTACTCCAAATACGAGGTGTTGTCTGGGTACTGTAATGTTTTCAAACGTAAACCAGTATAATGTCATAATTCCCAATAAGCGTTTTTCAGGATTTTAAAACCTAACTCTGGTATGGGTAGTGTTTTTTATCACTGACGATTTGAAAAAAAGCCAGTGCTTGTGGCCTTACACGCGTGATGGCAGCAATTGTGTATCGCGCGACTCGTGTTAGTATTGCCTGTGTCCCTGCTTTCTGCCTCTCCCTTTCGTTATATCTTTTAGTCCATCTGTCTTTTGTTTTTGGCAACATAGTGTAGAAAAAGACATGAATGGAATTTTAAATCTAGGTCAACTTGCGTATTTCAAGGTTTTTCTTAGAAATGGAGTACACTTTTTAGTGTGTTTGGGAAACGCGTGTATGTTGCAGAAGGCTTTTACTATCAACGTGAAACGTTACAATTTGCAGACGCAGGAGAACACAAGGGGGATTTCGAGTACTGTCATTGTGACAGCACTGTTCTTTACCATTCTTCTTTCCTTTTATTGAATTTATGTGTTAGGCTTTACATTTACGTTTTAATTTATATATGTGGATTAGAATTTCTCACGACAAATCCTCCCCACTTAAAACAGACGTTATATGTCAGTCTATAATTCTATATACACATAGAGAAATTTCTTATTATTCCTGGGGTTTTGGGTGATTCTCATCACACGGATGGCGGCTTAAAAAATCCGCTCCCAGATTTGTTTTTCCACTTATATACTCTATGCTGAACTCAAATGGCTGCATCAATAAAGACCAACGGAGTAATCTAGAATTCTCATGTCTAGCCTGTGCTAGAAAAGATAAAGGTTTGTGATCCGTTTGCAACTTAAATGCCTTCCCATACAGATAAATATTGAATTTCTTTATCGCCCATATTACTGCCAGACATTCTTTTTCGCTAGTTGAGTAATTGGTTTCAGCTTTATTCAACTTTCTGCTAGCATATGCCACTGGGCTTAATTCCCCATCCAATGCATCTGATTTCTGTAGTAGAGTTGCACCTAACCCAATATTACTGGCATCCGTCCTTACTATGAATTCTTGACTTAAGTCAGGTAATTTCAAAATAGGTTTACTTGTGAGCTTTTCCTTCAATTCTTGGTAAGCCATTTCACATTGTGGTGTCCATGTAATGCGATCTGGATGTCCTTTACGTGTCAAATCAGTTAACGGTGCACATATGGAATTAAAGTTTTTGATATACTTCTGGTAGAAACCACATAATGAGACAAAGGATCTCACGTCTTTCTTGGTTTGTGGTCTCGGGGCTTTCTTTAGTTTCTCTAAATTCTTTGGGTCAGGGGTCATGTTTCCCTGATAAACTGTGTGTCCCAAGAATTCCAATTCTTTACATCCAACGCAACATTTTGTTGGTCGGGCTGTTAAATTCGCTTCCTTAAGTCGATTAAACAGCATGTTCAGAGAGTCAATGTGTTCCTCAAATGTTTCTGTTGCTATAAGGATATCATCCATAAAATTTGTGATGCATGGGTTATTCAGAGGGTCCAATAATTTTCTCATCATTCCAGAGAAGACACTAGGCGCATTCTTCAATCCAAATGGCAATCTATTAAACTCATAGTGTCCTTCTGAGGTACTAAAAGCTAGGTATGGTCTAACCTCAGGCTTTACTGGAATCTGATAGTATCCTTTACTCAGATCCACTTTTGAGAAATATTTAGCTTTATTTAGCCTGGCAAACAACTGATTTGTATCCGGCAATGGATCCACCTGTCCTTCTGTAATAGCATTCAGTCTCCGGTAATCTATACAGAGTCTATGTTCTCCAGAGGGCTTCCTTAAGAGTACAACACCGGAACTATACGAGGATTCACTATGTGAAATAATTCCTTCCTTCAACAAATAGTCTATCTCTTCCTTCAAAGCTTTCTCCTTAGCAAACGGAATCGAATATGGTTTCATACAGACAGGTGTGGGGTCTATCAGTTTCATATCATATTCCAATAAGTTTGTATGCCCAGGTCGGTCTGTTAACACCTCTGCATGATTATTTAGAACCTGTTGCACTCTCTCTTTCTGAGTTTTCGTTAAATGTGTACTGATTTTCACCTGTGCCGCTGTCTCACAGGGATGTAATGGATATTCAAATGATGAAAGTGGTTCCTTTTTCATCTCCATGGCAATAGACAAGGTCAACAAGTGTGTCTCTTCCTAATGTTCTCTTTCCAAATATTTCTTCAGGAGATTCACATGATAGATTTTTTCTTTCCCCTTCTTATCTATCTTATAATTTGTTCTAGACACCTTCTCTAGAACTGTATATGGACCTTGCCATCCAATCTGTAACTTATTCTGACTACCGGGGAGAAGAAGCAGTACCTTCTCTCCCACAGCCAAATTTCTGTCTTTAGCTTTCCTGTTATAATAGGCAGCATGTTTCTTCCTGGCTTGTTTCAAATTTTCATTGGCAAGTTTCCAGCCAGTTTTTTAAACGAGTGGTCAGCTCATTCACATATTGGTATGAAGATGTAATGTTTTCCTCTGCCTTTTCGTCAGTCCACGTTCTTAACAAAGCTTCGAGTGGACCTTTTATTGGCCTTCCAAACAATAATGTTGCCGGGGCCATGCCGGTTGAACTATGGGGTACCTCCCGATAAGCAAAGAGGGCGGCGTGCAGGTACTGGTCCCATGTATCTGGTTTTTCGTGTGCCAACTTTCTCAGGATCGACATCAACGTGCCATTAAATCTTTCCACTTGGCCGTTCCCTTGGGGATGGTACACACTACAATGGAAGTGTTTGGCCTGGAAGATCCGGAAAACTTCTTCAGTTAGTTTCCCCTTGAACTGAGAGCCATTATCAGTCAAGATTTGATTGGGAAAGCCTAACCTTGTGAAAATTGTGAGCAATGCCTCTGCCACATGTTTAGAATCAATCGATGACAGGGCTACCGCCTCTCCCCACATAGAACAAGTGTCCACCAGAGTCAGAATGTAGCTGTTCCTTCTCTTGGTTCGGGTGAGAGGTCCCACAAGATCCACGGCAACTCTCTCAAAGGGTGTTCCCACTATGGGCATTTCCCCCAGAGTTGCTGGTGCAGTCCAATGTTTAGGTGCTACTCGTTGGCACTCTGGACAGGATTTTACATATCGTTTGATATCTTCAGTTATTCCTGGCCAGAAATAGTGACAAGCTATTCGCTGTCCTGTTGCGCTGATTCCCATATGACCACTGAAGGGAATCGCATGCCCTAGTTCCAACACTTTAGTCCTATATGAAGTGGGAAGGACCAGCTGTCCGTGACCATTGGATTCAGATCCAGCCTTCCTATATATCAACTTGTTTTTCATGTAAAAATCTCCCTTGCCTGGAGTTGTATGACAAGTTGACAATTTCCTGAAACAAGGCTTGAGTGTTTTATCCCCAGCCTGTGCCTTCCTCATCTCTTCTGGAGTGGTATCTAACATAATATCCTCCTCCTGTCTTGAGGTCGACCTGACCTGAAGGGTGGCCATATACACAGGTTTCATTCTGCAACGGTCAGTGTCATGATTGTCCATCTGACAATTTTTACACCACCTTTTCCCTTGGTTGAAAGATTTTCTTTCATCATATTTCCTTTCATCGAATTGTGGGGTTTTATTTTTATTGTTATACCGTGGCCTATAAAATTGGTGCTTACCTTTGTTTTGATCTCTAGGATCAAATTTATTAAAGTCCTGTGGTGCCCTAAAATTTTCAACCTGTTTCTTTTTGTTACCTGATACCTCTGCTTGAGCTGCTTGATACCTTTCAGCAACATTTAGCAACTCACCCAGCCTCTCTGCACCTTGTTCCATGAGAAACTTTCTCAGGTCTGGAGCCATGGACTCTCTTAATTGTTCTATAAGGATCATTTCCTTAAGATCTTGGGTTTTCCCCAGAGAAGTCCATTTCTCCAAGTATGTCTCTAACCGTGCAGAGAACTGGTGATAGGTTTCACCTGACAGTAGTTTAGCATTCCTAAATTTTTTCCTATAAAATTCTGCGTTCTTTTCATATCTTAACAAAAGAGCCTGCTTTAGCATGTCATAATTTTCCTGATCACCTCTGCTCATTTTGGCAAAAACTTCATAAGCTGCCCCACGAAGTCCTTGAGATAACTTTAAGCTCCACCTTTCTCTCTCTAACCCATACGTGGTAGCTAATAGTTCGTATCTATTTAGATAGCTCTCAATATCATCGTCTTTCTCAACGAAATGATCTAAATGAAAATTCATAGCTGAGGTTGAGGCTCCCTGGCTAGCAGTGGCATCAGAGGCAAAGGGACTGGCACCATTTTCAGGAGCATGGCCTTGAAACTCAAACTCCCTTAGTCGTAACTCATGTTCCCTTTGTAATCTCTTCTCCTCCTTTTCTGCTTCCCTCTCTGCAGTCAATCTTCTTTTTTCTGCTTCCCTTTCTGCAGCTAATTTCTTCTCTTCTCTTTCTGCAGCCAATCTTTTGTCTTCTCTTTCTGCCTCCAATTTCTTAGCCTCTTTGTCAGCCTCAATCTGCAACCTCTTAGCCTCAGCCTCAATCTGCAACCTCTTAGTCTCAGCCTCAGCCTCAAATTGTATCTTCTTAATTTCCTTTTCAGCCTCTAACTTTCTTTCGGCCTCTTTTTCTAATCTTCTTTCTTCCCGTTCAATATATTTGTCACATTCAGCAGTGACATAAGAAATCATAATTTGCCCGTCCATTCCTAACTCTTTCGCAGTCTGTACAGCAGCAGATCGAAATTTGGCCAGGTCCGCCATTTTCTAACAGATAAATGTAAACAATTTCTAATTAAACAATATACTCTGTAATTAATTATGTAATTACAACACAGGCACTGAAAGCTCAACCTTATTTAATTCCACCCAAGGATACCTTTTAATTCTTATAATTCCCAATATATATAACAGGAGAAAGTTCAATATCCCGGACCGGACCCCAATATATGTGGTAAAGTGGGATGTTATAAATATTTATAGGGGACTTAGTGTACTGACTGAGATCAGCTGTGAAGGTATCTATATCTAATAAAGGTAGTGTATTATAGATAACCTTACTTGCTACCACATATTTCTACCTCAGTCAGAATTATACTGGAATATAGTGATGACTACGTTGAATGTCTAGGGTATGTATATGATGAAGTGTAAGTCACAACAACAACAGACAGATAAACAATTTAATTTATTCCACCACACTTGACAACACTGTGACACTCACATACATATAACACTCTATGAGAATATCTTAAATGAGTCACTGATAAATTTTCAAATATCAATATGTATTCAGTGCTGTCATTAATGTAGATGTGTCCTGATTCAAATACAAAGTGAACCAGGAATCACAATCAATTTTAATTACAAGTTATATGTACAGAATTTATCAATATGAATCTTGTAGTGACATATATTATTAATAGTATCCTATGTGTGTCAGTTGTGTAGTAGTAATATGAGGTAATACTGGTTTTGTTTTGTTTTTTTCAAGCTCTGTTGGTATTTGTCATCATGACTTCAATAGTTTGTTTCTGTTGGAACTAGTATTAGAGATGTTCTCAGTTCCTGGCATTAAAACAATTAATTTCCCCTCTTAATTTTATTTTACAATGTCAGTTTAAGATGGGGGTACATAATGTTGAGCTCCATGGCCACACTTTCTTAACTTTCGTGATGACTGCAGTAAAAGACTCCTCTGCTCGATTACTTTAATGAGTTCTGGAGCCACCTCACTGGTTGCTATATGGACCAAGGAGTATGCTGTCCGCCTCTGGATTCAGCAAAGCTCTGACCAGGTGCTGCTCAATAACTTTAAGACCACGGTCCCACAATTCATGGAAATATTACACAGTGACGTTGAATGGCAATGAATATAGCACAACTTCGATCTGCCGATGTCCCAGGCTTTTATTTAGAAAAAATATACCCTGGTGCTCAACGCACTGTTTCTTAGTAGGTTTATTACAAGATGTGGCCCGGAACAGACGCCCTGAATTGAGTATATTCGCAGCTCTAACCAATCATGCCATGTCTACCCAATCGTTTGAAAAAAAGTACTCCTACTCCCGTTTCCCTTGACAACGAAAGATAGTATTTATAGTCGACTAATCGTGTTTAGCCTTACATTTATTGCGCTCCAATCAAATAGGAGGTAACATGTCAGCCTATTTCCCGTACAATGGTGGGGTGAAATTCTGCCACTGAGCGATTCTGAATTTGGTGTTGTCTGACACCCTCACTATTTTCTTTTGGCTATAACTTGGTAATTCCTAGACTATTTGCGTAACGTTTAACATATTCTTTGTCAGCACGTCCTACGGAACCCAAATATACAAATTTAAAAGATCTAAGTGGCTGCGTTCAAAATATGCACTTTCTTCTACCTCCTGTTTACTCCGAATACGAGGTGTTGTCTGGGTACTGTAATGTTTTCAAACGTAAACCAGTATAATGTCATAATTCCCAATAAGCGTTTTTCAGGATTTTAAAACCTAACTCTGGTATGGGTAGTGTTTTTTTATCACTGACGATTTGAAAAAAAGCCAGTGCTTGTGGCCTTACACGCGTGATGGCAGCAATTGTGTATCGCGCGACTCGTGTTAGTATTGCCTGTGTCCCTGCTTTCTGCCTCTCCCTTTCGTTATATCTTTTAGTCCATCTGTCTTTTGTTTTTGGCAACATAGTGTAGAAAAAGACATGAATGGAATTTTAAATCTAGGTCAACTTGCGTATTTCAAGGTTTTTCTTAGAAATGGAGTACACTTTTTAGTGTGTTTGGGAAACGCGTGTATGTTGCAGAAGGCTTTTACTATCAACGTGAAACGTTACAATTTGCAGACGCAGGAGAACACAAGGGGGATTTCGAGTACAGTCATTGTGACAGCACTGTTCTTTACCATTCTTCTTTCCTTTTATTGAATTTATGTGTTAGGCTTTACATTTACGTTTTAATTTATATATGTGGATTAGAATTTCTCACGACAAGGGAGCTGTAGGGTAATGATGATGATCAATCAATCAATCAATCAATCAATCAATCAATCAATCAATCATTACCCAGTAGCTCCCCAAGGAGCATAGGCCTTCAACAAACCCATACCAAGTCCTCCTGTCACGTGACATCAGCTCAAGTTCTTTCCACGCCTTCCTCAACATTTTCACTTGTGTCTCCAGATCTCAAAAAAACATTTGACGGGTGTAGACAGAGAATCACTATGGACATTGATGTATGGAGATCCCATGAAGATTATCAACGTAATAAAGAAAACTTATGAAAACATGACATGCAGAGTCCTCCACGAAGGACAACTTACAGGTGTCACCGGATAGCTTTAGTTAACGTAAGATAACACGTTAACTGTATGTGTAACAGTAGTAAAAGAACTTGAGCAAGATTAGTTGCTAAGATAACTTCACTGGTCGAGCTTGACCAATGAAATCGTCGATAGCTATTTCTGACCATCGCGGTCAGAACACAGCTCAGTCACGCAGTTCACTGTTCAAGTAGGCAGACGTGATCACGGGAGAAGGTTGAAAACCTTAGTGCGGCCCTGTGTTTTTATTTAAAGGTTGTGTGGTTAACCTTTGGTCAAGAAAATATCTGACCACTGAAAGATTGAATGTTTTCCCAAGTTATGTTTTTCCAGGAGATGTGTTTTCAGTGTATTGGGCAAGTATTTGCTTGATTAATATGATCTCGATTCGAATTGAATAAGTACTTTGCTAAGTTATGTAATTTAGAACGAGACTCAAGGCAAAAGCCTATCGACCTTTTAGCAGAGTCAAGCAGACATGTTGTTATGTTGATGTCCTTTATTGGCAGAGAGCTCATGCTTCATGTAACCCACAGGCGTTCTGGCCGCTGATAGCCAGGTTATTGAGTTTTGTATTTAACCATGTCTTCAGTCCCTTGGACATTACTAATAAACAGTTTTCCATGACTTATTGCTGTTACTTACTCAAGAATTGAAGCACTAGGAAGATACAAATGATCACTGACAACTTACGTGAGTGGAAAGGACCTGGTCTTGAACCAACATTCATTTGGATAACTCCACCTCTGGCAGCCGCTAGTTACCACCCACAAGATATATAAGTAAACCAGTAAACACTAAGATCACTAGGCAATGCAATATCAATAAACTCAGAAGAAATATGTACCACCTGGTCAGATTGTTATAACAGTCACATAAGATTATATGGTTGCAGTAACCAGCCCCCACGGTTACATATTGTTAGTGCATCATTAGCTGCATTATTTATTGGAGCCGTTCCCAGCGGATCTTCAAAGTACCCCCGAGGCCCTAGCTCAACAACAAATGTACCCACAGCAGATGTTACAGCCACATCTGTCACAAAATCAACAGCAACAGGGTATACAACCTCAAAATATATCATTGCCTAATGAATTAGAACCGACAATGCAAGCACTGATGCAAATTACAGAATCGCTTCATCAGGTAGATCACTATGCTAAGTTCCATTCAATTAGATCGATTGTTACACCATTTTCTGGAGACCCCGCACTATTCCGCAAATGGCTTATTGACATGGATAAGTTCTCATCCATCATTGACACAGCTACTGATTCCGATCGCAAGCGAATTGCCTTTTTATATTCTGATGGGTTGGTTACAGACTTTCTACGTCGTCGCAGTAAAGCCTTTCCACAAGAAACGTTCGAAAGCCTTCGCAAGGAATTGGTAATTCGATATTCAAGCATCACAGACTGTCAGCATGCTTGGACGCTTTTAAGGAAGATAAAGCAAGAACGTCATGAGCCAGTGCAAATGTTCGGAGACCGGTTGCTTAACCTAGCCGAAGAAGCTTTTTTAGGAGGTTCAATCCCCACGGAAGAATTGGAGCGACACTTAGTAGGCATATTCATTGATGGTTTGTGGGCAGACAATTTGAAACTCCACCTATTGAGAAAAGACTCGAAGTCAATCACAGAAACAATTCAAACGGCTGTATACGAAGAGAACGTTCGGAAAAGATTTCATCAAAGGATCGGCAGAGAACCGCAATCAGACTATCTTCCCGAACCAATGGAAGTCGACCATTATCGTCCAAGATGGCGGAGAGACAATGCAACCCTCAACGATCACCAACGCTCATCTTATTCACATAATGTACGCCAAAATGACTCATTTCACAGGAACGAAGACAAGAGACACAACCGACACACTACCCCAGTGAATTCGCATCCTGCTCCAGTTCACCATGTTAATCAGATTACATGTTACAATGGTGGGATGATTGGACATATCGCACGCAACTGCAGACAACAATCACAATATCGCAGTCGACAGCCATTCAACGATCCTCAACAAAGGACTTCCAACAATTATTCCAGTGGTCAAACTCAATTTGGTTCATCTCGGTATACCAATAACCAATTTCTGGGAAACGCTCGAACCACTCATTAGTAGAGACGATAGTGAAGGGTTCGCATCATCCGTCTCATACATGGAATCACCAGCCACGCTCTACAACCAAGAACACTACGAAACAACATTGTACAAATTCAACTAACACGTATATACAACAAAACAACTGTGATGTAATACCTGACCCCAGTTCATGCCTCATTACCATCGCAAGAAACACATACCGGGCACTTATTGATACTGGTGCTACTATCAGTCTAATTAGTGAAAAATTATATAACAAAATACATCGTCACGTACATTTCAGTCCTTCTCATACCTATATGGCTTCGGTAACAGGACAAGTATTGAAGGCTATTGGTACTGCACATATCGACTTCTACATCGGATCACAACGACTTTGCCACCCATTCATCATCACAAGGTCCATGTCTAGGAACCTCATTATCGGTCGAGACTTCCTCACCAAACACGATGTCAGAATTTATTTCGATCTTCATAAAGTCAGAGTTAATGGAGAATATGTTCCACTGCAGGATGTTGTGCATATAGAGTCGTTGGTTCGTTTAACGGCACCTGTTATCTTACAGCCCCAGTCACTTACAATAGTCAAGGGTAGGATAAAGACATCTCCATATATCCACATAGGAGAAACTGTTTGTATCAATGGACTACCAGACACAGGCATTAATGATGATCCTCATATTATGATCACCGACGGTATAGTTGAAGTCTCCACTCATCGTGATTTCCAATTGATGATTGTTAATGCTTCAGGAAAGATGACATCCATTGCTCGTGGTGCCATAATTGCACAAGTGAAAGCACAGAATCCTGTTCCTGCTTCACCACAATTATCGGACGTACAGCTGCCACATACACAGTTCGAAGATGTTCCTTTTAGTTCTCTCCATAATACCCACCCCTCAAGTCTACCCCCACAACCTAAACCACGATATTTCCATGACTCATGTCATGTAAGTCATAAGCATACAACGAGATATTATTCAAACCCGACACAGAATGATTTGTATGATGGATATCGTCGTCAGAGATTTCGTGACTATCGAACGGTAGGTCGATTAACCGACTTCCACTCTGATGCTTACATGGACATCATTGATCAAGATATTTTACGCTTTGCTCATAGACACCCCAGACACAAGTTGTCTACACGAAACATGATATCTTATGAGAACGCTGAGAGAAACTTGCAATATGCAAACACCAAGAATAAGGATATCGACAAGATTTTTAATAGATGAACTATTCCCACACAAGTTCATAGACAGCCCTGCTTCCAAACAGATGAAGTTGATGTTATTACCAGATCACATACACCTCGTCCACAAGCCAGTATTTTGCTATCCACTAGAATAGACCAGTTGATGGAACAACTAAATACGTGCGAACCACATATCCAGCGTTTACAACGATTTATTCGCAAACATCAGGATATCTTTGCTCTTTCCGATATGGAGCTTGAGCGAACATCCACTGTCGAGATGGACATACCTACCACCTCTGACGTTCCCATTCATCTTAAACCCTACCATACTCCTTTAAAGAATCGGGAAATTGTAGATAAGGCTATTAATGAGATGTTAGATGCAGGAGTCATTGAAAGATCCCGCTCACAATGGTCCTCGCCGGTTGTTATTGTCAACAAAAAGGACGGGTCACACAGATTTTGCTGTGACTACAGGGCGCTCAACAAGATCATGCGTACTATTTCCTATCCGCGGTTCTTGTGCGTTAATTTACCGCTAAAATCAAATTGTGGAAATTTATTACCCAAACTGAGAACCGTACTTTTTCTTGACTGAAAAAGGTTGATTTCACATTGTGATTTGGGAGGGCAAGTTAAAAAAAAAAACGTTCCTCGTGCATTCATAGTTGACACGCTTACGACAGACCCGCCCTCAACCATCCCCCCCCCCATCCGTATTTTAAGTTTATAAACCAATAAAACGGTATTGAATCAGTTCTATAAGTTAACGGTACAAAGGAAACAAGGGAAGTCGCTGCCGTTGACTTCTCTAACTCAAGATCAGAGTCAGGTACCCACTTACAGCTGGTTAGACTGATGCGTGACACTACCAAGCTTTGAACCCGAAACAAAGACGCAGCAATAGAGAACGCAGTCAGCGACTCATAGCTTGACTACCTGCGTCAGGACCAGCAAATCAGAGCTGGTCAAGACCGCACTCCACCTCCACGTGGTGGTCCTAGAAACAGTCTGCAGCAGTGCAGTCTGGCTGAGCGAGTGTGGATCGCAATGGGAAGGCAAACCCGGTCCTAAAAAAATGCCGTGCAGAAGTCGGATGTGTCGACCGAAAGATGCAGATATCACAGCTTAGGCGTAAACAGACACAACGCAACCACCGTCCTTTTCAGGGCCCACAAAAAAAATTCTTCTTCTTCTTCTTCTTCCTCCCTAGCCACCGACAAACGGTGGCCATTACCCTATTCAGGGCCAACACAAAACCCACGTCTTTAGGGCAACGGCAAATCAATCCATTTGCTGTTGTTTCCGTAATCGAAGTGACTGGCAAACGGGTGATCAGCCCGTTGGTACGGTCCTATTCAGGGCCCACAAAACCCACAAAACTGCACCTACCACGGTCCTTTTCATGGCCCACAAAACTGCACCACGATCCTGTTTAGGGCCCACAAAACCAACAAAACTGTACCCTGGCAAGAAAGCCTTTATTTGTTTTCACCGCTGGGTGGAGAGAGCTGGGTGGGGAGTTGGTCCCCTCCCTCGCTATGCACTGATCCTTGTCAAATATTTACCTAATCAGAGCCGGATTAACGTAGTAGCAAAAGTAGCATATGCTACGAGCCCCTTTCTTTTAGGGCCCCGCGCCAATAAATATGTACATCATTTTTTGGTCATCTTCTAATACGAGCGTTAAACCAATGATCTTGTGATGTATGCCATCTTTAGCGCTTTTTCATTTGATGTCACGAAATTGTGAGAGAAAGAGCATAACAGGGTGACTTAGTGTGACTCTTTATTACTTTTATCTTAACTGTTTGCGGACAGAAGCAGTCATTTTCTTTGGATTTGTTGAAAACCTGTACACCTTCTTTTCTGCTTCTACCTACCGGTGGGGTCTCCTTTCTACTGCATTATGTTCTGGCGGTAGTCATAATAAGTCCCATTTGCCCTTTGTGAAAAGACTGTCAGATACCAGGTGGTCCGCTTGGGCAGATGCGACAAGCACTTTTACACAGCTTTTCTGCAATAAAACAAGTCTTGGATGATATTTCAGATAACAATGATCAGAAGGCAGAGTGTCGTCAACAGGCTTGTTGTCTACTTTCAACCACGATGAAGCTAGAAACTGGAATAATGATCATACTGTGGGATCAAGTATTACACCGTTTTCAAATGACCAGTGCTTCTCTGCAATCTTCTGACCAAGATTTGAATACAGCTTGTGCACTCTATGAATCCCTGCGGGGGTGTATTCAAGCTATGCGGTCTACGAGACATGAGAAGGCGCTGAAGATGGATAGGATACACACTGAGCAAACTTGCTTATAGCTTTACCAGGCAGTCCTTCGGGACGCGCCTCGCCATGTTAAAGTTAGTTGCTTATCTTTTACAGGACGTGGCAATCAACCCCAGCTTTTATTGGCTGTTTGTGATTTTTCAAGGCAATTGTTTCATTCAGTCAAATGACTGCTAAGACGAGGCAACAATTTTACATTAAAAATAATAAATAAACAAATGACCCATGCTACCACCCCTGCCTGCGAAAATGCATAATAGACTAACCCGCAACCCCTACCTGCCAAATGTACTAACCCCGCCGGTAAGCGAAAAAAAAAATTATTGTAAGAAAAAAAATGTAAGAAATAGTACGGTGCTCGAATTGGGTCGACGACATATTAGCCACCGTTGGGAAGTCCACATAGTTCACCACCCTCGATGCACGATCCGGGTTCTGGTGTATACCTATGACTCCAGATGCAAAAGAGAAATCTACATTTTGCACTCACATCGGCAGTTACTCTTGGAACGTCATGCCGTGCGGTCTCAAAGGCAGTCCTGCGACTTACATGTCTCTCATGGACGAGGTACTTAGAGGAATGCAAGACTTCGCCCTAGCGTATATTGATGATATTTTAATTCATACTGCTGGGTCCATTGAAAATCATCTTCTTCTTCTTCTTCTTCCTCGTTCGCCTTCAGACTTCCACATTTATGACTCTAATAAAGGCAGCAGTCAACTCAAGGTTCCCGACATCTCCAAACAGTTTTTCGTTGACAGAAGTGGGTTGTTGCCATATGCTACCCCGTTCATTACTGTAGGTTGGGCAGTACTGCAGCAGGTGTTCGACTGTCATCGGGCTGGTACCGCAGGTGCAGAGATCTGTTGCACCAATTTTGTATTTGTGGTACAGATGGTATCTCAATCTGTTGTGCCCAGTGCGCAGTCGAAAAATGATGACCTGTTCTTTTCTGGATAGTTGATGATATGCGTCATTTTTCAAATGTCCCGGGTGCTCTCTTTCCCATTTGGACTTGAATGTAGCCTTTATAGTGGTCTTTGCCGTTGCGTAAGTTGTCTCTATATCATTTTGCTGTAAGGCACCTCCTTCTTTAGCAAGTCTATCTGCCTCTTCATTTCCTGGTATGTTGCAATGGGCTGGTATCCACTGGATAGTGCACTTCTTGAAGCATTCGGCCAGTCTTTCAAGGGAGATTATCAGATCTTTCAATCCTTTAGTTTGGTGGCTCTTCAGCGCTGATATTATTGAGAGGGCATCTGACTGGATTTTTATTTACGAGGTACTATCATCACTGTCAAGACGGACCATCAGCCTTTAGTCAATTGGTTGTCCAAGACTAGAGAGCAACAACGCCTTCGACAACACCACATCAAATTGAAGTTGAGCAAATGTACTTTCTTAAAGGGTGAAACTAAATATCTCGGATTTATTATCAACAGCAAGGGTATAAGACCTGATGACGATAAGGTAGCCGCCATTCGTGACATGCCCACTCCTAAAACGGTTCGACAGGTCAGAGGATTTTTGGGTTGCTGTTCTTATTACCGCAAGCACATTGTAAATTTTTCCCTTGCTGCTGCCCCAATAATAGATCTGACAAAGAAATATGCTAGATTTAGATGGAACGAGAATTGTCAACTGGCTTTTGATTATTTGAAAAATGCTTTGACCGCCATTCCTCTTCTAGCGCACCCAGATAGTCCAAACCCATGATCTTATATACGGACGCATCCGATAATGCTGTAGGTGCCTGCCTTGTACAGAATTGTGACCCCCATGAAGTTCCGATTCTGCCCCACATTCCAAGCCAGAAACCAATTGCTTTCATTTCACATGCCCTGAGCCGCTCACAACGAAAATGGACCACTACTGAAAAGGAAGCGTTTGCGATCCATTATGCGGTACACAAGCTGGATTTTTATTTACGAGGTACTATCATCACTGTCAAGACGGACCATCAGCCTTTAGTCAATTGGTTGTCCAAGACTAGAGAGCAACCTAAGAAACTTCAAACTTAGGCTCTCAATCTACAGTCCTACGACATTCAGATAGAATACATTGCAGGCTCGCTTAACACATGTGCTGATCTATTGTCTAGAATCCCTTACCCTGTGGATACCCCAGATAAACCATGTACCACACGTACGAAAGCTGAATTAACTGACATTAACGACAATAGTAAGGAAGTTAACCTTCTTGATTCTGCCCGAGTTGATGACACGACTCCGGAAGACATGCCTGTTATTGATGATGACATTTCTACAATTAATATGCCGTTGGAACAAGCTAAAGATCCAACGCTGGCCAAATTGATCAGACAAGTGAACATTGACCCAGAGAAATGCAAACATTTCGTCATCCTTTCCGATGATGGAGTACTCTACTATGTTAATGAAAAGTCTGATATTACAATGAGAACCTGCATTCTTCATCATCTAGTTCCAAAAATACTGCTCCAATTTCACGATGAAAATGGACATTTAGGTCGGGACAAAGCTTTGGATGTCATAAAAAGAAGATACTATTGGGACTCATTATCTCGAGACGTGATTGAGTATACATAGAAGTGCAAGGTCTGTAAGATACGCAACATGAAATCCACCAAAGTTCCCATACAACAAATGTCTCCTTCTAATTTCCCCATGGAGGTAGTCAGTCTTGACTTATCTGGTCCCTATCCGGTCACTTTGTCAGGCAACAAATACATCCTCCATATTGTGGACCAGTATTCTGCTTGGCCAGAATGCTTTCCTCTTAAAGATGCGACTTCCACTTCCCTCACTGATTTGTTCCTTACTGAATTTATTCCCAGACATGGTTACCCCACTAGAGTGATTACCGACAATGGTAAACAGTTCATAGGAAATCCGTTTCGATCGACCTTAGAGACACTGTACATCAAGCACACGACAACTAGTTACTATCATCCTCAATCCAATGGGAGGAATGAACGTATGCACGCTACGCTCCACGATATTTTGGCAAAGTATATTGCAGGGAATTCTCAATTTTGGGACGTACATCTACACCATGCATTGGAAGCATTGCGTTTTAATGTTAATGACACTACAGGATATTCACCATTCTTCCTCATCTATGGTCGAGAACCAGTATTCCCTATTGATCACTTACTCGCCCCTCGACGGAAATATCTAGGAGAAAATCCAATTGAGATGATTCTTCAGCAGAACCATCGAGCACACTGTATAGCACATAAGAATGCAACAAAGGCATTTAACAAACGTGCATTATTGCGTAACAGGAATGCAACTCTGGACACTTTTGCTATTGGCGATCCTGTTTATTTTAAGAAGTACGTTCGGGATTCCAAGCTTGATAATCGTTGGCTGGACGGTTACAGAGTCCTCGAACAGACTTCTCCTACAAATTATATCCTATGGCACGAGAGACAGAATGTTACTATGAAAGCTCACGTTTCTCAAATGAAATTAGATGATCACCGACCTGCTGAAATTCCACACCTTCGCTCCTCACGACCTGTCAGGAAATCCACCCTTTGTCATTATTCGTTCTCCACCTCACTTGCCTCTAGCATTGATGACATGTTACCACAACCAACTGCCCCCACGTTAGTTAGAGATACGATAGAACGATATCGACGCGAACGAGATAACTCGTCTGAAGAGGATGACATTCCTTTACAAGAGCTCCGACAACGGATCCAACACCGCAACGACCGTTTACTCCATGACAATGAACCACGAACAGAGGATACACCTCCAAATGTTGAACACTCTGGTTTGATGCCATCCACAGTTACTGATCCACCACATTCATCAACTGTACATTCGGATTCGTCGGCAACCATCACAGAAAACTCATGGCAAGACATTACGCCTGACCAGACAACACATCTTGTAGCCTCTGATGATGATTCCTATATTGTTCCCATGGACACACATAACAGAACAGCCATTAAACGCCACTATTCATCATCGTCTGACGACTCCGTCCCTTTAGCAAAGTTGATTCGTCCCTCACATGAACATGTTCGTGTACAGATTCGCAAGAAGCGTCGTTCTATGCATTCCAACCGTCAAGACAGTACTGAACCATGTACTGCTAGTCGTCCCGTTGCTCATTTCACAGCAACTGCTTCCCATCCTAAAGGACACACGTACGATCAGCGCCTGTCATCGAAGGAAATTGCCGTTTTGGAACTGGCACAAATATTGCTTGCCAAGCACTAACTTAATGCAATACATTTTTTTCTATTACAGGTTGACAATGGTTAGTCCCTTTCTTCCCTTAGCTTTGCAGTTTGAGATAGTCGTCTGCACTCAGACGTATAGCCGACTACTGTGGCGAGATGCAATATTATTGGAAGAAGTCAAAAATGCCTCCGACGCCTTTTCCACATAGACTATTACTTTAGTCGCGTCCCTGCAACCATGAAGAACAGAGTTCCGAGACATATTACATTATTTTGTTATAACTTCACAAGTGTAGACTATAGCTGCAAATCAACAGCTCATCTATCATTTTTTTTAATGCCAGCCTCATAATTGTAAACAACACTTTTTTGTAGCAGGTATTATTACATAACTTGTAAATTTTTTGGGGGGATTTTGTTATTTTTGAGTTGCATGATGCTACTCAATGTACTGATATGTTTGGACGACATTATTTTTTTTTCTATGTGTTATGTATTATGGATAAGAATAGAGATGTATTTTTTTTCTTCTTTCTTCATGTCACACTATCACTACTTTTGAAAGCCACATAGACTCATTATATACACATCATTTACCACTTACACTATTACCTTACACGGACCTTCAGCTCCTCTTCACACAGATACCATCTATACTCCCACATACATTATGTAGAGCATTGCTCAAGGTTCACAATGTTTTATCTTTGCACGATGATTTGGTACTAGTACACATTCCTTTAATGGTTATTGATAATACGTTTGCATTATGTTGGATACATGACATTCCTACACCTCTTCCATCTCACATATCATATGTTGCTACTTCTCGCTCACACCCCTTGCAACATATGACATCCTCACTTATGCTATTGCAATTAACCACGCACACACCCATTATGCATTTACTTTTGCGTTGCAATGCTGTTGATGGTCTTACTAATACTGTTGATTTTTTTAAAGATATGTAAGCCATTGTATCATATTGGTAAAACATTTTGATGTTTAACTGCTGTTTTTTATGAATGATTCTATACAAACTCATGTACATTGTATCGTAGAATATTGTCCAGTTCGACGTCTATTCAGAGCTATAGAGTTCAACCAGTTGTCGTCACTCTTCCCTTCAGACATGTCAGATGGACTCTACTATTAAGTTGTTTATTCGCTATGGTTCTTTGTCATATTTCTAGGATATATGTGTTGCACGTATGGAGATTCCTGCTGATATGAAGTACGATATCCCTGAAACTATTCCATTACATGCTCTTCCAACTCCTCAACCTATGTCCACTGTCCTGACATGCTATTCTATATAGTCCTTTCATTAAATGTTTATATTATTAGACCCATTGATTTTGCATAGGTCTATGCTGTATTTATACTGACATGATTGCTTTGACATGATATTTTGTTTTATGTTGTTGGTTATATTTGAGTTTGCTATGTTTATAGTTTTCTGATAGAATTAAAATGTCTCCCGTTAGGATACATTTTTGTAGCCCCGGGACGTATGTCACCGGATAGCTTTAGTTAACGTAAGATAACACGTTAGCTGTATGTGTAACAGTAGTAAAAGAACTTGAGCAAGATTAGTTGCTAAGATAACTTCACTGGTCGAGCTTGACCAATGAAATCGTCGATAGCTATTTCTGACCATCGCGGTCAGAACACAGCTCAGTCACGCAGTTCACTGTTCAAGTAGGCAGACGTGATCACGGGAGAAAGTTGAAAACCTTAGTGCGGCCCCGTGTTTTATTTAAAGGTTGTGTGGTTAACCTTTGGTCAAGAAAATATCTGACCACTGAAAGATTGAATGTTTTCCCAAGTTATGTTTTTCCAGGAGATGTGTTTTCAGTGTATTGGGCAAGTATTTGCTTGATTAATATGATCTCGATTCGAATTGAATAAGTACTTTGCTAAGTTATGTAATTTAGAACGAGACTCAAGGCAAAAGCCTATCGACCTTTTAGCAGAGTCAAGCAGACATGTTGTTATGTTGATGTCCTTTATTGGCAGACAGCTCATGCTTCATGTAACCCACAGGCGTTCTGGCCGCTGATAGCCAGGTTATTGAGTTTTGTATTTAACCATGTCTTCAGTCCCTTGGACATTACTAATAAACAGTTTTCCATGACTTATTGCTGTTACTTACTCAAGAATTGAAGCACTAGGAAGATACAAATGATCACTGACAACTTACGTGAGTGGAAAGGACCTGGTCTTGAACCAACATTCATTTGGGTAACTCCACCTCTGGCAGTCGCCAGTTACCACCCACAAGATATATAAGTAAACCAGTAAACACTAAGATCACTAGGCAATGCAATATCAATAAACTCAGAAGAAATATGTACCACCTGGTCAGATTGTTATAACAGTCACATAAGATTATATGGTTGCAGTAACCAGCCCCCACGGTTACATATTGTTATTTAGTGCATCATTGACACAGCTGTCACATTAGTTTATTTGGAGCCGTTCCCAGCGGCGACACAGGATAATAACTGGAGTTCGACAGAGATGCCTCTTGTCTCTATTCCTTTTCTTACTAGCAATAGATTGGGTTATGAAAACATCGACATCACACAACAAAAATGGAGTCTAGTGGAATCTGACTAAACAGCTGGATTATTTAGATTTCGCTGATGACTTGACTCTTCTGTCCCATAACCGTAATCAAATGCAAGACAAAATGAAAATACTCGATGCGAGGTCACAGCAATTGGGTCTGAAAATATACAAGGAAAAGACACATTTAATGAGAATAAATGCAATGCAAGATGATGATGATGATGCTATTAAAATGGTTAATTAAATATCATGTTTTTCGATCTTTTACAAAAATGTAGCCTCCACAGCATTTGAAACCCATTAAAAAAAATAAATATATACAAGGTATATGTTGTTGTTCGTCCATCACAGGTGATGAAGACCACTCTGTTCATCCAATTATTAGGATGTTAGGATAGTCTATGAGTACGAAGGTGACTGATGAGCCCGATGCGGGCCTGGAAGGATCTCGGACAGTGTGGGCAGGGAATGTTTGCTTCATGTGAAGGTTTTATTTCACGATCTTTTCTAGCTTGTCTCCGCTGTTCCGTTGCTGCTCTTCTGGAAGATTCGCATGCCACTGCACCTTTACGAAGAGATGTGCGCCAGGCAGTTCGGTCTTGCGCAGCAGCTTCCCATGTGTCTGGGTTTATGTCAAAGGTTTTTAATGAAGCCTTAAGCGTGTCTTTGAAGCGCTTTTTCTGGCCACCATGGGAGCGTCTACCCTTCTGCATCTCACCATAAAAGAGTATCTTTGGCAGTCGATGGTCTGGCATGCGGACTACACCTGCCCAGCGAATCTGTGACTGCATCAGAATAGTATCGATGCTAGGGATACCAGCTCTGTCAAGAACGGCGGTATCCGGGATCTTGTCTTGCCATTTGATGTTCATTATCTTCCTGAGACAGACTGTATGGAAGTGGTTGAGCTTTTTTACGTGGCGCCTGTATACAGTCCATGTTTCACATGCATAAAGCAGCACTGGAAGCACCGCAGCTCTGTATACCTTCAGCTTTGTCTGTAGACTAATGCCACTTCGATGCCAAACGTTGGTGTATAGTCTGCCAAATGTGCTGCTGGCTTTGGAGATCCTGGTGTTCACCTCATCATCAATGACGATGTTCTGTGATAGTGTACACTTGTATACTCACTTCACTTTATTTCACTCTCTTAGTCTTAGACAAAGACTTTGTATGGTCCTCTTGTTTATAATGTAACCCAAAAATCACTTGAGTAACTGTGGAAAAAAAATCCCTTATATCCCACTCACTATGGGCACAAGTCTTTTTTATAAAGAACTTGAATATGTATTTCACCTTGTCTCAATCTTTGTAGATAACAAGTCTTTTATCAAAGAACTTGTATAAATATCTTATATAATAATATTTTATTAACAAACTCTATATGAAGAGTCTACCTTATCAATAATAACAATACATGACCAAGTATATGTATGTAGACTGTGCATGACAGTAATGTAGTACAAACAAAAAAAATATAAAGACAAAGATACAAAACAATACAAATGGCAACACTGTTTTAACCAAAAATGTGTAGAGAAATACACAAAAGAAAGGAGAGACCTACAGAATACAAACAAAACAAATCGAAAATCAAAACTGAAAACCAGACAAAAATATTACAAAAACAACGTTAAGTACAATTACATCACGGCTAACATCAATAGCGACCAATTGTCACTAGCAAATTTCCAAATTAAGAAAATTTGCACCTACAGAACGCTTACAGTAAGCCTCGATCAAGTGGCATATTTACTGTAAGACCCACCAACCGAAAAACCCGCAGAAAAATACACAAAAACAGTAGAAGTAACATAAACATATAGCAATCAATTTCAATGTGTTGCAGAACAAGTTCAGTCACAGCTGAAACTAAAATAAATTTCTTGCTCCTTGCGAACACAGAAACGAAATGTCAAACGCGCACTGAACGTCAAATCCACTGTAGCATAAAGTGGTATTCACGAACCAAAGTTACTATGACCTTCTCGAGTTAGGACTTGCACATTGAATGTTTACAATTTCCACGTACTGTTTACAAATACTTGACCTCGAACAATGTAGCTTGAATGCTCGCACATAGAAAAGTCTGTTGTTGACTGAAACGTGTAACAACCAGCAGTACTGTTCACAATAGGAACCCGCCTTCTATGCAGTTATGGTCCACGTAGCAAATGCCTAGATGTTAACTTCAGTACTTGTCTTGTTGTGGTTTATGTAGCATTATAATATAAATGCCCGCACTGTTTATCTAGGTCAACCGTTGATGACCTATTTCTGTCCTGTTGTAGCCAAAACTTGCAAGTGTAGAATTAGCGCTGTGTGTTACGGCTGTCCCGTGTGTAGCTTAGACCCACAGATCAGAAGTGTAATGTGTACTTGTCCTTCTTGTAACTTTCTCGACAAAACTGGAGACATCATACATGTAACAGCCAACCAGGAATGTAAATTTCTGGATCCATTAATGTCAACAATAATGTCAAATGCTCGCTCTGTTCTTTTTAAACCCACAGATCTGGTCCATCAGAAATGTAAGTTTCCAGGCCACATTGGCGACAAGAAATGTATCTTAAGAGCCCACGTAACTGGCCACCAGAAATGTAACTGTCTTTTTCTCTTGATGAGGTGATCATTGGCCCAAGACAGTATACTTGTTGTTAGATGTGTAGTGCGAGCGTATGATGCACTGAGTGTGGGTGCGAATGAAGGCGCGAATGTGTTTAGGCTCGTATAGATGTAGACCCTGCAACCCATACTCTCACATGCAGTAATCAAGGATGCTTGGACACTGCAGGCATGTTTCAAAACATTTAATGACGAGAACACACATAGTATCAACAGGAACAGTCAGTGTAACAAGGTCATGCTGACCTGACATCGATAGGTATACATTTGGCATCCAAAAAGGTAAACATCAGAATAGACGTGCATGGTCAATAGCAAAGTTCTTCAATAATGACAGTTCGTAGCGTCGCCCTTGGCGTCTCTGACTAAACGCGTCAGATGCCTTAGTCACTTTGACACATAGGTGCAACTTGGCATTCCCCGCCAATTGCACATTATCAGGCTGTAGTATAATAGCCGAAAGCACAGGCCTCGTTCTGACGTCGGCTGTGTACTTCTGTTAAATAGGTTATCATCAACCCTGCAGTAATGCTTATTGTAGACATAAATCCCGCCAATCTGCGGTTCCCACAATATATCTTCGTCACTGAATTTCTGGACAATATAAAGACTACCAGTCTTTGATGGCTACCTCGAGCACAAATATATAAGTTCTGAAATATATAGGATCGGTGAGCTGCAGTTCACACTAAGTAATCCTTTTACATGTTCTGCCACCGAAAAGCGTAATAATGCATAAAGGTCGGTATTACCTGGAAAATGAATCCTCAGAACATAACAAGGAATTCCGTCGTCATCCCGACGCACAGAGATTCACTGGGGAAAACTGCCATAGCAGTTACTTCGAAGATTCTCCCCGAAAAACAATGGACTCTTGGTCCCTTCAGAAAAAACAGGACCTTCCCGGCTTGCCGGAAGTATAACTCTCTCCCGCTTAAAAAACCTTCCCATAGGCCTACGCCGAACTGTCAACCTTTGACCCTAAAGGTCAAAACACAATGAATGAATAAACAAGGGAAGACAATCCCTAATCAACCTGACATCGCAGGTAAAGACACAATTATACTTATGATAAAACATAGGCAAATAACTTGACAGATGACTCCGTCGAAAATGACAGCAACAACTACCAAGGTATGTGAACCTGTTCACAACATTCAGTTTCTCACCATTTACCTTGATGACTGGCTCAGTATAAATTGTGCCAGGAGCTGGTTGGTACATGATTTCCGTTTTCCCCGTGTTGATGGTAAGCCCAAAGTTGGAGCAGGCTTCAGAGAATCTATCAACGCTACGCTGCAGATCAGCCTCTGAGCCAGCACTGAGGGCACAATCGTCAGCAAACAGAAGATCCCTGATGGTGTGTGATTTGACCTTGGTTTTTGCTTGAAGCCTCCTAAGGTTAAACAATTTTCCATCAATACGATATCTGATGTCGATTCCTGTGTCCCCGTCTCTGAAAGCATCAGTCAGCATAGCAGAAAACATGATACTGAAAAGAGTCGGTGCAAGTACACACCCTTGTTTAACTCCATTTGAGACTGGGAAAGGCTCCGATAGCTCACCGTTTTCCTGAACTCTAGCCTGCACTCCATCATGCAGCTGCTGCACTATTGAGATAAAATTCTTTGGGCAGCCGTATTTTGCCATGATCTTCCATAGACCCTCTCTACTGACCGTGTCGAACGCCTTTGTCAAGTCGATGAAAGCTGTGTACAGGTCACAGTGCTGTTCTTGGCATTTTTCTTGTAGCTGTCTTGCAGCGAACACCATATCGGTGGTTCCACGTTCTTTCCGGAATCCACACTGACTTTCAGGTAGAAGACCTTTGTCAAGATGAGCCGTAAGGCGATTAAGAAGGATTCTGGCAAATATCTTCCCAGCGATTGATAGTAGTGAGATGCCTCGATGATTGTTACAGTCTTGGCGATTACCTTTACGTTTATAAAGGCGTATAATTGACGCATCCTTGAGATTGTGTGGGATGGTTTCACTCTGCCACATTTGCTGGAAGATCATGTGAAGTTTCTCTATCAGAACTGTACCGCCATCTTTATAGACCTCAACAGGAATTGAATCGGAGTCGGGGGCCTTTCCACTAGAAAGTTGACGAATCGCTTTTTGAGTCTCCTCCAAAGTCGGTATATCATCTAGTGCTTCATTTATAGGAATTTGGGGCAGTCGGTTGATGGCTTCATCGTTAATAGATGATGGCTGGTTCAGAATATTATTAAAGTGTTCGACCCAGCGTTGGAGGATTTTTTCCTTGTCTGTAATTAGTGTTTTTTCCATCTGCATTAAGGAGGGGAAATGATCCTGATGATGTTGGACGATAGAACGCTTTGAGTGCGAGGTAAAAAATTTTTCAAGTCATGGCTGTCAGCAAAGACTTGGTGCTCATCTGCTTTATTACTCAGCCATGAATCCCGCATCTGGCGTAGTTTATGTTGGACGATTCTACGCATGTTGTTGAAAGCGTCTTTCTTGGATGTAGATTTTGGATCATTTAAATATGCTTTATGGAGATGGGTGTTTCCTCAGTCCAACATCTTCTTTTATATCATCTGAGTTCTCATCAAACCAGTCATTTTGTTTCTTGATGGCGGGACCCAGGACCTCTGTAGCAGTGTTGTAGATCTGCTCGCTTAGGGCTGTCAAATTTGTTTTCCGCACTTATCATTTTGGCCGTCTAACGAGATAGATTTGAGACGGTCTTCTCAATGGTGTCAGTGAATGACTGTTTAATTTCAGGTCTTCTTTAGTTTGGTAATATCCAGCCGAATTTTGAGTTTTCTTTCCCTGAGGGCGGGCAGGTTGGATACAAATTTTAAGTTTAGACACAATGAGGCGATGATCAGTCCAGCATTCGGCACCACACATGGACTTGGTCACCCGGACATCTTGCCTGTCCTTCTTCCTAACAATTACATAGTCAATTAGGTGCCAATGCTTCGAGCGAGGGTGCATCCAGGAGGTCCTGTTGCGGATAAGAAGTCGAAAAATGGTGTTGGTGACAAGGAAGTTATGTTCTGCGCAAGTCTGGAGGAGAAGAAGTCCATTGCTGTTACAGCGACCCACGCCGTACTTTCCGATAGTGCCATTCCAGGAGATGTTATCTGAGCCTTCTTCTTCTTCTTTGATCCATAACCGCCAACCGTCAAAGCAGTCAGCGGCCATCACGCCTGGTGGCGTCTTGTAGGGCAGCAACAAATTGATTCCACTTTGCTCGGTCGGCGGCCATCCTTCGTACAGTGCCCCAACTGTGGTTCATTCTATGCATCTCAGCTTCCACAGTTCTCCGCCAAGTTGTTTTTGGTCGGCCTCTCTTTCGCTTTCCCTCGGGGGTCCATAGCATAGCTGTTCTTGTGATGGTATCAGGGTCCCTTCTGAGGACATGGCCAACCCAACTCCAGCGTCTGCCAGCTATGATGGTGTGCATGTCCTCCTGGTTACTCCGAATAAGTAGTTCTTGATTGTATTTTCATTTATTGCTGTTTCCGTAACGTGTGCGATTTTTTACACAGACAGGGGTGTCGGCCCTGTGCTAAAACCCCCAACCTGGAGGACCAGGGTACCAGCTTTTGTCTGACCCCTACCCACGCAGACCAGTCCAGCATGGTTGAACCTACCAGGAGTAAAACTCCCACTGGCATAGCTCTGGGGATTGTCAGGGTACACAAGCTGCCATACCGCTACAAGGTATAGGTACCATTGATGGCAGTATCTGAGCCTACTCTTGCATTAAAGTCACCAAGAATAATAAGCTTATCTGCTTTAGGAACTGATGCAATGACTGCATGTAGTTCTTCGTAAAACTTATCCTTGACGTCATCCTGGTTTGTCATAGTTGGTGCATACGCGCTAATGATGGTGGCATGTTTCCTTCCATAAAGCAGCGGGATCTTGACCGTCATGAGTCGGTCATTTAGTCCCTTTGGGGGCTCCGCTAGCTTGCCAATAATTGCTGTTTTGATTGCAAATCCAACTCCTGCTTCTCGTCTTTTTTCAGTTCCTCTTCCGCTCCAATAGAATGTATAACCTGCACCCTTTTCGCAAAGTTGGCCCTCGCCTGCAAGTCGAGTTTCACTCAGTGCTGCTATGTCAATGTTGTATCTGGCCAGTTCTCTCCCAATCAGGGCAGTTCGCCTTTCTGGTCTGTTTGTGTTAAAGTCTTTGTCGAGTAGAGTGCGCACATTCCATGCGCCTAGAATGAGGGGGAAAAATCTGTCCTTTCTTTTTCTTATGTGTCGACCGCTGAAGTTGGGTACCCACCAACCGCGGTAGCTGGTTAGGTAATGGTGGAGCAGGCAATGTTTAGGGCACCTTTTCTAGCACCTTCCTCATGCCATGGAGGTGAGCAGTGCTTTCCTAAAGAGGGCTGCTCAGTCACTCAGGGGGCTGCCGAATCCCACTGCTGCTCCGATCAGTGGAAGACGACCATATGGCCTGAGCCGCCTGTGTGTAGGTCTGCGACTACGACTGCCAGCGCACCCACGCCTGCCGCTTCGCCGCTCGCCCATCGCCACAGGACTCGTTATGAGTGGATGGATGAGTGGATGAAAGAGTGACTTGCGCAGTGATTTGGTTTAAAGTGAGGAAGAGTTGCGCAATTCGTCGACCTCACT
>JAMPIV010011323.1:0-21308 GCA_024509875.1 Oreohelix idahoensis
TCTATTCGACACTTCTCTCTAAAGAAGTCGCCTAATATGGTCCACTGGTCTCCAGGGAATGGCAAATGCTCCCTCCTGGATTAGATTAAAACATTGTTATCGTAAAACACCACCGTATTTTAGTGCTACCATTACTAAAGATAAGACATTCGTTCTTCGTAGTGACGCTTCATCCACTGGGATTGGAGCGGCACTAATGCAAGAGTACTCTGGAACTCTGCATCCTGTAATGTATATTTCCAGAAAACTTAATGCGGCAGAAAGGAATTATTCGGTTTTAGACCGTGAGCTATTAGCTATGGTTTGGTCGATCCTCAAACTACAGAGATTCCTTTTAGGCGCACATTTCATAGTAGAAACCGACCAAAAAGCTCTTACTGCTATACAGAGTAAGAATTTGAAGAGCTCGAGGTCTACGCGATATGCAATTGCTCTTCAACCTTTTCATTTCTCTGTGCGAGCTATTCGTGGATCAGATAATGTGATGGCAGACATTCTGTCAAGATGCCCACATGATTCCACATAACTATTAGGGCTTAGACTTCTTGATATGTCTAGTTCTATAGTAGTTCCTTTTCTATATCATGAATAGATAACAAATTTTGCTAATTTAATAAGTAATAATGAATGTGTATCACTACATTAGCGGTTCGCTTTGATGTTTATTCACCGCTGTGCTTTGATGATTTTATTTCTTCATAAATAAATGTAAGATATCTAATACGAAAATGATGGTATGAATTTTTTAGGCATCGTGTAATTGCCAGAATTGTATTATACTTTGATGACACCTTCCTGGAAAAATATACTTGTAGAGAAATAATTTCTCTCAGTTTATGAGACAAATTCTCACCAGTCGCTCCATATGTCGACTTAGCCTCATATTAGGCGTTATATTTATTCCTGATATTTTCATCTACGCATTATTCATGCGTTGTGAGCCTATTGTACGTTGCTCCTAGATGTATTTCAAAAAAAAAAAAAAGTTCCATTTTTTTTTTCCCGGGAGGTGTGGTAAGACTGTTACGTGCAGTCTTTGATATCTTACAATATTATACATTGGTATACTTGTTATGTTCGCAAATATTTTGTAAACAAAATAGATACTTTTAGTGCTTAAGGAAAAGTCATTATTGAGTTACTTCCCTTGTAAGTTGTGTCGTCTCTTTCGATCGAACTCCGCGGATGAATCCAGTTTTACTGCGATTTATTCTTTGTTTGGGTAGTAATAGATTGTTCTTGCTTCAGAATATCTATGGCCTGAATTTATGTGTATTGTTTGGCTGAGTAGGACGAGTCTGTCTTATATCTGTATATCTTTACATATCTAAGTCGAACTATATGTTCTTTTGTCTCTAGAGAGGTCAAAGGCTGTTCGGCGGATGTGTCTCTAGAGAGGTGTGTTTTGGCTTCGCCCTGATCATGGGGGCTGTGTTTTGCTATGTCGGCTTGTCGCCGGGAAAAAGTGATCTCTATATTTATGGGGAAAGTGATAGTCGTCTAGACCTATCGTGTATGCTTTACCCCAGTGTTTATTCTTATTGCCAAGGAATGGCAGAATCATATTTCTGATACGCAGGTAATAAAAGATACTCTTTTGAACTCTCGTACGAAGCCACCGGTTTTCGATAGGTATGACTTGTACATCTGAGAGGATGCATTTAACTAGATGGAAAACGACTCTGATTCCTAGCAGCACTATATCCTGTAGAATGCAGTCAATTGTATCACGACAGAATCTACAGAGCAATGAAACATTTAATGAATGACTAACTTTAAGACAGATTCATTATCTGTATCCAAACGTGAGTGACAGCTCACGAGAGAAGCCATCTTGTAAAAAACATTTAGTGACTTTCAAGAAGAGAAAAGGGATGCCCGTATTATCGCTTGATTAGTCCAGAGATCACTGCTACACATGAGAACCCATTGCTAGCGGTTCAATTTGATTATATGGAAAAATCTGTGCTGGACATTATGTTAAGGAATCTTCACTAGACGAGATTAGGTCTAGAAGTCATCTTGGATATTGTTTATAATCTGACGTGCTTTGTCAGTAAACTCGGATGATATATATATGGGCAATACTGAGTGCTTGGCTATTGACAGTCCATTATACTATTATTCTACATGAGTGCCCATGTAACATTGCAAGACCATTTATCCACTGTACCATGATGTATTATGCCAACCTGTGATTTGTCACTATCTGTGCTGTCGAGTGTGTACGTCCAATTAAACTGTAGTAAAGGTACACAGTCGTTGGTGTCGATGACTTCCAGCCATACATGAGTGTGAGAAAAGAACATTTGTCAACACCACGAACTCTTCCTATCATTCGCACATTATACACTCCATCTATGTCTACACACCACTGCGTAGGTCAAGTTGACATTCCATACTCAAACCACGAGCAACACAACAACACAGTATTTAACTCTGGTGATGTTCGAGTGAGCTTCAGATTTTTCAGCATGTCTCTTGCTCAGGGCAAGGGTCTTGTATTAAAAGAGTTTATCAACTGATGATGACGTCTGTCTCCCAAAGAAAGATCTTATCACTTGGCCAGTAATTCTAACAACCCTAAGTAATTCCCGTTATAAGGGGACCCAACAATTTCATCACTGGCACGAAATGAAAAGCCTCGTTCTGCTAAAAACTTCACAACTTCAATTATTCGCTCTAGAAGTTTGTGCCAATACTTTTCTTGAATGTCCATTTGTTTCACAAGTTGGGAATCGACACGTTCACCTTTGTTTTTACGCATCAACAGTGAAATTAAAGCTTGTCTATGTGAGGAGCTTTCTTCATGTCGACGCAATAGATCGCTTGCATTTTTCCAGTCATTAAACCCTTCCACAGTAAAGTTTGATGAACATTCTGAACTCATATGCTTGCATGGAAACAGAATAGGCGCCCTTTAGTTTCTGAATAACAAGACTGTAAAGGGCAATTTTTACTATCTTGCAATATAATACATTTATATTCTTATTATGTTCGCAAATATTTTGTAAGCAAAGTATTTCCTTTTTAAGTGCTTAAGGAGAAGTCATTTTTGGGTTGCTTCCCTTGAAAATAGTTCTGTCATCTTCGATCGGACTCCGCAGACGACTCTAGGCCTACTGCGATTTATTCTGTGGCTGGGTAGGAATAGATTGTTCTTGCTTCAGTATATCTATGGCCTGAATTTATACGTAGTGTTTGTATGAGTAGGACGAGTCTGTCTTATATATGGATATCTTTGCATTTCTAAGTCGAACTAATTTGGTTGTCGCTAGAAAAAGGTCAAAGGCTATGCAGCGGAAGTATCGCTAGCAAAGGGGTGTGATCCATGGCTGTCATCCTGTGAGGATGCCGAGTTTTGTTGTAGCAGGCTTTTTGCCGAAATAGTGATCTATATATGGATGGGGAAAAGTGGTAATCATTTAGACATGTTGTATGTACTTTACCCCAGTGTTTATTCTCTTTTGCCAAGGAATGGCAAAGTTATATTTCGCATAAAAAGGTAAAACCACAATTTATTATGAACTTGGGCTTCGCCATCGTTGTTGATAAGCAGATGCACAGTGGTACTTTTAAAAAGAATATCCATTCAAAGGAAGAAGACATTCCTATGTATCAGCACTGGATTGTATGATATTATTCAATTACCTCTATGAGAGAACCTATGAAGAAATGAGGACATTTAATGAATGACTAATTTTGGTCTATATTCTATAGTGAGTGAAGCTCACGAGAGAGAGAACAGCCATGTTGAAATTCATATACTTTGTATTTATCGAGTGAGAAAAAGGGATGCCTGTACTATCGCTCGATGAACCAAGAGATCACTGCTACATGTGAGAACCCATGTCTGGGATTCCTATATTATGAAATATATATATATTGAACTTTACGTGAAGGAATATTCGCTAGACGAGGTTAGGTCTAGGAGCCTTCCTATGTATTGGTTATGGTCTGACGTGCCCAGTCAGTAAAGCCAGATGATTTTCATGATGGAACGCTGAATGCTTATTTACGAATGCTCCATTATGATATTTGCCAAGCATGAATGCTAACTTAAGATGATATTCCTGTGATCAACATTATGCTGTCTATGTCGACATTTGTTCCTGTAACCATACACGTACTGTCCAAGTGTGCGTCCCATTAAATGTTATAAAAAGACCACCGTAGTTCCAGTACTTCTTGAATTCGAACAGTGTGAGTATGAGTGATGTACTACCAACCTGTCAACTCTATCGAATCATTCTACCATTCGCGTACTGACATTCAGATACACACTCATTGTTTACACTCACATTCTTGTCGGAGCCTCATCACGTTCCAGGACAAGATGACCTGTATGACCAAAACTGTGCTGGGTTTGATGAGTTGACAATCGTTACACTTTACTACACCAGTCCCAACATCTACATTTATCCACTGGTGGACATTCACATCATTTAGCAAATAAAGCATGATTCAACAACTAGTAGCCAGTATGAGTTAACAACTACACACAAAGAAAGAGTTTAACAATAACCATTGTCTTGCATGTTGCTTGTTTGTAAGTTTATGAATATATGTAAAATAAGACTTCTGACAGTATCGAGTTTTCTTTTCAGTGTCATACAATCGCACGGATGAAGAGAAGGCACTATCAACATGTTGACATTTTTCACTTCCCTTGGATATCCAATATTCACGCTCACAGTCATCTATACTGTTCAGCTAGTCACCAATATCATTAGAGTACTTCTTCGTCTCACTTATTCTTTCACATTCAGACTCAGTGTATACTGGGTTTTGCTGTATGTTTTCTGCTGCACAGCCTGCACTAGTACTAGTTGTTCCAAGTACTTCCAGCTTCAGCGGTTAGAGTACAACCACCATGAACATCAAAATATTCTGTCAGCTTACGTGTTTTTGATATCACAAGTTGATCTCTTCTTTCTTTTTCTTCCTTCGCTTTACGTTTTTCACTTCCAGAAGCATAATTACACCCAATATCTCTGTGTCTACTGCTCATTTTTTGAGTTTTCTAACCTTACAAATAAAGAAGTTTTAATCAAGATCGAAAGAGAATGCGAGCACGCCGTATACCTCAATTAAAACAGGAAGTTTCCGTTTTCTAAATTTTAGTTTTTATTGTTAATGCAAATTCATTTCACAAAGAACGAAACGAAATTAGAGGGGCAGTCGCCCAGAGCCAAAAAAGTGCCTTCCGTCCAAATGTGACCAAATTTTCACCGCCACTTAAATGGCTTCCGTCCGCAAACAGTTAAGATAAAAATAATGAAGAGTCACACTAAGTCACCCTCTTATGCTCTTTCTCTCACAATTTCGTGACACCAAATGAAAAGGCGCTAAAAATGGCATAAATCACAAGATCATTGGTTTAACGCTCGTATTAGAAGATGACCAAAAAATTGTGTACATATTTATTGGCGCGGGGCCCCTAAAAGCGGTGGGCCCGTAGCATATGCTACTTTTGCTACTACGTTAATCCGGCTCTGAGTCCATACCTAGTGGCGTAGGAGATCACGTCTCTCAACAGCTTCCTGTCTCCAGTACAATTTATCCCTTCTGCTGTTGACTTCTTTTCATGCCATGATATCAAACTGTCAAGAATTTGCTGTCTTCTTTCTAATTTCTAAATAAGTTTCCTTTGCGCATTGGACTCTTTCAGGCAGGTGATGCCAATATAATTGTTGAGGATTGTTTCGGGGTTTGCAAGCATGTGAATGTAGGCTTCATTCGCATGGTTGCACCTCGAGACACCTCAATTGAATTAATACTGGAAATCGCGCAAATCGAGGTATGACGCGTCAAGCCTAGTAACCGCAGGTCACGTGTGGCCTGCGGTCATGATGGCAGTGTTTCAAATGTGTGGCATAGCCACTTATGGAAAGTGTCTCAAAGGTGTGGCGTAACCACTTACTCTAGTGTAGAACCGTTTGTGTTCTGGCTGGGAAGCCAATAGAAATATGTAAGTCTATGTATGGCCATAGTGCCGTCCGGCAGTGTTTCAAATGTGTGGCAGAGCCACTTATGGAATGTGTATAATATATGTGGCATGGCTACTGATGAAGAATATGTATAAAGTGGTATACCTACTGTGAATTATAAATAACGTAGAAATCCGTGTAGATTATGCTGGAAAAGCTAATCAAGTCAAAAGTATAGGACCAGAGTATCTCAAGGATAATCGCGAATAGCGTAGGATACGTTTCGCAAGGATATTATATTTATGGCAGTTAAAGCCTGGCTAGGAAAGCCAAAGTTTGAATAAGTGGACATAGACAGAATACGTGAATACGTAATAAGGATATCATTTCGTAATGATAATAATTCCACTAAACGGATTTGAAAGAGTTGGTTGCAGACTCAAGGACCCTATAAAATTAACGGTTAACGCAGACGTGCAATGTCTGTAGGATGAACATTGAGTAGATCCTAAAAACTATGTTTTAATGCCAATATTAGTTGTGTGAAATCGTTCTGTATTCATTTGGAAAGAGGACATGTATTATATATTCAGTCGTCAATGGAACTTGGTTTAATTGCCTGAATTATTCAAGTTTACTAATGTGCTGTGACTGTTGAGATAACCCTTGCAAGGTCAGTACAGACTATCACATTATTTACAAGATTACTCATAAAATAATACAACACTGCTGGAGAATTAAAATATCGGCTCTAAATCTGCAATTGAACTGTAAGCCGAAATGGTAGAGATGAATATAATACCTAAAGAATTATTGAAGAACAACCCAATAACTCACGTCCAACGGGCTTCTAATATCTGGTGATAGAAGCGGCCCGTAACATCTGGTGTCAGAAAGTGTAGAATTCATCTTCTTCGTTACCCAATGCGACGAACTAACGTTCATGTGTCAGGCTCAAGTTGGGAAACATTTCGGTTGAAACAACTACAAGAACATTTCAGTTCGGAACGGTCAAAGTCTCAGTGGAAATTGAATAGTTCGAAGAATTTTATTCAAGACGCAAGTCAAATCTGGCAACTCGAGTACACAGACAAACTGCGAAGGTCAAGGTCGAATCAAGTCTCCTCCTAACGGTCACTTTCGACGCTGATTCAACTTTATCTTATTCAATCAATTTATTGATCCTGAACCGACCCAGAGAACAGTGAAGAACAGACATACCCTTACTGTACGTCCAGATCAAACGGAAAGGTATTTCGACAAACATTCGTTCGATACTAAATGTGAACGGATTTTCTTCAATCAATCGGACGCCTGCTGATCAATTGGATCGAGTCAAACAGCTGTGTGTGGGAATCTTGTTGTGGTTTTCACAAATCTCAATGTCGGGATCGTAATAAGATAAGTTCTTGTCTAAATTAGAGCTCTTGACTCTACACCTCACGGTAGAAGGGGAACGACTAAGTAAGTAAGTAAGACTAGTGTGTGTTGTCCAGTTGGCTAGCTTTGGCCTTTAATTTTCTCCACTGTCACTTGCCTGTTCTACGTGCAGTTCTACTCATTATCATTTTTGTGTGTAAAATCTATGTGTTTTATATAAATTCGTGGGTAGGATGGTTAGGGCTTATTATTGCTTGTGGTTTTCCTTTGGGAAAGATTCAAGGAATTATAACGACTTCTAGGGTTAATGCTTGTATTTGCTGACCGAAGAGCTAACTATTTTATTATTTTTTTTTTTGCAGTTAGGATATAAATTAACTGAAGCTTCGGTTCGCAATACAACCATTTTATTTTTGTACTAGTTGTGACGTCACGTGCCTACGTCATTTTATTTGCATAACCTAGTTTCCGTATTGTTTAATTTTATTCGTTTGTGATCTAAAATCTCTCTGTCTCAGTGTTTGTTTAAGGACGACTTGTATCGTTAAATTCTTGTAATGTTATTTAAACATTTCATTTCTATTATTACTACGTCTAGTTCTTACTTCATTCATAACCCTCCACTCCCAAAGGAGCATAGGCCTTCAACAAACACATGCCAAGTCCTCCTGTCACGTGCCATCATCTCAAGTTCTTTCCATGTTCTCCTCATCATTTTCACCTCTGTTTCCAACTCTCTTCTCCATGTACTTCTTGGTCTTCCTCTGCCTCTCTTGCCCTGGAGGTTCCAGAACAAGGACTGCCTTGTAATGCTATCAACAGGTTTCCTCAGTGTGTGTCCTATCCATCGCCATCGTCTTCTTCTCATTTCTTGTTCCACTGGCACTTGTCTAGTTCTTGTCATCAGTTCCACGTTGGTAACCTTGTCATACCATTTTAATCCCTCTATTCTACGCAAGCACCCATTTATCAAAGTCTGTAGCTTTTTGGTTGTTGTCTTTGTTGTTCTCCATGTCTCTGAGCCATACAATAGGACTGACTTCACATTTGAGTTGAAGATTCTTATTTTCGTGTTGGATCCTATTTCTCTTGATCTCCATATATTTCCCAATGCAATGAAAGCTCCTCTTGCCTTTTGTATTCTTATTTTGATATCGCTGTCTGTCCTTCCAACTTTGTCTATATTACTGCCAAGATATGTGTATGATTCTACATTTTGTATTGGTGTTTCTTCAAGTTCAACCCTGTTATCATTACCTGCATTTATTCGCATTATTTTTGTCTTTTCCCTGTGTATTTTCAGACCCAATTGCTGTGACCTCTCATCGAGTGTTTTCAATTTGTCCTGCATCTGATTACGGCTATGGGACAGAAGAGCCAAGTCATCAGCAAAATCCAGATCATCCAACTGCTTAGTCAGAGTCCACTGGATTCCATTTCTGTTGTGTGTTGCCGATGAATTCATAACCAAATCTATTGCCTAGTTCTTACTTAGTTACTTTATATCTGTCATGTTATGTCTGTGGCGTGAGGTTTTATTTGGCTTTAAGATCAGTATAGTACTGACAATTACAGAAATAGAATTTCTGCAGAAAATGGTGAAGTCCCAGTGTCTGAGAGGACTACTGGTATCACAAATTAGTTACGGCTGTGAATGATCTGATCTCGAAACAATAGTAGAGAGGAGACCGACATAAAGTGCCACCTCCGCTGTGTAACTAACTGTGATATTAAAAAAAAACAAGGAAACAGATTTTACTTAACAATGATAAAATTGACAAGTCGTTCAAATACAATTTCCTTATTATTTATTTAGTATAAACACTATCTACTCTTGCGCTGAAGGGTGAATGTTGAAAAATGGAATGTAATGAATTTGTAAGTTTACAAATGATTTACAAATATAGATATATAGATATATTACAACAAGTTTTCCAATTATAGGAACAAAAATTAAATCAGCTGTGCTGTTATTCAATTATAGTACAGGTATCATCTGTGCTGTTAATTACGTCTATAACAATTATTAGCTATGCTGTTAATTACGTATAATTTATCCACTATGTTCTTATTATTGTCTCTTGCTACGCTAATTCACGTTTTCTTCATTGACTTAAATGCTCACAATTGCCGACGGAAATGGTACTAATGTGAACTCATTTCTCAAAACGTTCTGTTCTCCTTAGTTCGATTGACACACCACCTGCTGTGGATCGTTCCTTTAGCCCACCCAAGACTGAGGGGGGCTAAAGATGTAGCTCAGGTACAATCTCTGTGCTCCTGCGAAGTTTCAGGCAGCTGGATTGACTCGACATACGTCCTCAGGTTTGATGACACGAATAAAACCCTCTAAGATTTTTTTAAACCGGCCAGGTTTTGACTCGACTTAGTGAAGCAGGCTGCAGGTCAATGCCCTCAGGTAAGCTATAAATCACAGTTTACAGCTCCTCTCTTCAGTCGGTCGGTATCTCTGGCTTCGTGTCTGGTGTTGCGTGTTTTAGCATAAAATCTCGCCCGATTATATAGGCAGGTAAAGTAACTTCTACTGGTTAAGGAAAGCGTTTGGTTGGTTCCTGGCGGAGCAAGCTGATTGGTTGCCTGCAGTTTCGTCTTATGCTCGTACAACCTAATTTTATTCAGTTTTCTTCCGCCATCTTGCGTGAACAAGATGGCCGCGACCCACATCCGAAAAAACAGGGCTTAAGTTTTTTTTCCTGGCGTAACTTCTTGTAATTTATTCCGGCTCAGCAACTGTGCGTTGATTGGCTGGGGCAAATTTGTCGTATAACTGAACATATCACTTCATTGTATTTCGTTGTTTGTTCCATCCATTGTCTATTGTCACCTGTGCTTGTCTCTGGCATACATTGAATATCATAGTTATATGGGATTAACTAATATCACACGTTCATAATATATTTACTGACAAATAATATACTATTATAAGGTATTGAGAAACTTATAACCGTATAACCATGTCTGCCATTGAGTATTTTCTCAGGCAAGGAAAGAAGTCTGGGTAACAGGGACCATCTCTTCAGGACTTTATTATAAAAAATCTGAAGGAGGTAGAAATTGAAAGAGGTGATTAGTCCTCAATTGAAGGAGAATGGTATTGGAAGGAAAAATAAGTTGTTGAGAATCATTGATGATAGGGAGAGATTGTTTGATGAGTTATATGATGAGGTGAAAGTATTAAAATCACAAGCAGATGTAGATGGATCTAATTTTCGATCATTAACAGTTGATTTTTCAAAGTGTAAGGAGTCATTAGATACTGCCTTGAGGGAGAATAAAGCTTTGAACTCGGAGGTTTTGGTACTGCAAGATAACATTGCAACATGTCAGAATAAAATTTCCAAAATCAGTGATGACTGTTCTGATAAGGTTACTGCTATTAATGATAAGTTTTGTAAAGCAAAAGAGGCTTTGGAGGCCAGAATTCAATCACAAGTTGCTCAAATTAAGGGTCTTGATGTTCAAGTTGCCCGAATACAACCTCATTTGAAGAAGGCTATAATAACAAGGTTGAAGAAATTGGCGGAAAAAAAGAGTCATATGGGAGATAGAGTTGAAACAAAAAGTGGTAGCACTTGATCTTGATGATCAAAAACTAACAGCCCCTCTGAATCATCAGGATATTTTGATTTGTGATAGGATGGTTAATTGTGAGACATCACTTATGAATGAGAGGAATAAAATTATAGAACTTGAAGACATGAATAAGAGACAAAGTGAAGAAATTTCAATAAAAGCCTTGGAAATGGCTAAGGCAAGAAAAATGGTGGATACTTTACTTGATTTTGTAATAAACAACAATTTATTGTCAAACACTAGTTATGTGAAAACTAGTATACAAAATGTCAGGAACACTAAGGGTGATAAAATCAGGTCATCACATCCTGAAAGAGGGAAGAGATCATGTCGAGGCAGGTACAACTTCCCTCGTGATCACTCTGATACCAGTGATTTTACTCACATTAATACTGCCTCTTCTGAGTGTAAGTCTTGGCGACATGCCAGTGGCATTGAAAACAGTGTATCAATTGATTTAACAAATCGTTCTATGCTTACAGAAAAAAAATTGTCCTATGATCATCATAACCAGGTTGCGCCTAGTCATGAAATGCCTAACATAAGTGCTAAAAATATTACACACGAGCAGAACCTGAGTCGAAAAGGGACAGACCAGTGTGTTCAAGAGGATACCAGCGTGACTGATATTGTTCAGATTGGTTCAATTTTTTTATGATAGTGATCAATATATACAGGTTTGTCAACAGATGAAAATTAATGCTGAGGTTGATACTATCCAGTATCCTCTTTGTAAACTGCATGCTAACAGTTTATATACTCTTAAAAGTATTGATAAAGTTGTAAAGGATAACACTAAGGTTACCGATAAAGATCATAGTGTCACACTTCTTGCTAATGATAAATATTATGAAGGTGACTGGCCTATTCGAACCAATACCAATGCTTCTGAGAAGAAAAATTTCAAAATGCCAATTAAGCTGTCGTCTCAGACATGTTGTAAAACTTCAGTCATAAATAAAAAGAGGTCTCATGCTCAGTTTATCCAGCATGATGCACCCTACAATAAGGATAGTACATCCAGAAGAAAGAATAGGGTCCGCAGTTATCAGGTGCATAAAGGTGCATACTCACGTACCGTTTTAGTGCGAAATTTGCCACCAGATTCCACATGGCAGGCACTAGGTGAATTTTTTCAATGCACTGCGGATGTAAAATATGTACGGCTTTTACCTATCAACAATTTCAATGTTAGGGAAGCATTTGTTTATTTTTAATCCCATAGAGATGCACGTATGGTTGTCGATCGTGACAACGATGCCTATTTTCAAGACCATTGTCTTGAGGTACAGTTGATGCATCATGCATCATCTAACAGATGTTCATACAATTGTGCATCGTGTTGTTATTCATCCATTTCAGAATAATTATAAATATGTTATGAATAGGTAAAACAATACTGATTCTTCTAGAGGTAATGTTCTATTTCATCTGGAAGTAATTCAGAGAGTCCGTTGTTGAAATATTTCACCAGTCATGTGCTATTATCATGAGACAGTATCGGTGCCTTTTGATGGGAGTTGTTAATACTCGCTCCAATAATCGCAAGTGTAACAACGATTGTCACATCATTGCGACATGCAAAGTACCTAAGAATACTTCCGTGCGCTTGATTCGCACAACATAGAATAGTGTCAATGGATCTCGGGCTCAGTTCAGACCTGGCCGAGATCATATCTCATTGAATCGCACTGTTTTGTTGCGGAATTTATCTTCTAGTGCTACTTGGTATACACTTAGAAAATTTTTTAAACGTGTCGGAGATGTTGAATTGGTTCGTATGTTCGAACTTCAACATTCTTCTCACCAACTAGCATTTGTTCGCTTTTCGAGTTATTATGATGCTCGTAAGGCTGTAAGATTTAAAAAAAAATGGTTCTTGGTTTGCACACCATTATTTAGACGTGTAACTCGCACGCAATTCTACACCACACACTGTGGGTTGCGTTGGCCTAGTTGTTTCTTCTGACTTTAGACGTTTTGTTCTTCTCTACATCCATGGTTTAGTGTGCTATTTCTTATATCTGTTCGCACATGATAATTTTCTTTGGGTAATATCGACGTTATTTTTTATAGGATCATCATGTGACATATTCTTTCCAGAACGTTGTCTCCATTACAGCTGCTCTGAACGCATCACGATTCTGGGCAAGTCGACCTGCATCAGCCAAAGACAAGTTCAGACTCTCTGTGATGTCCTGGGTCCACCGTCGTCTAGGTCGACCCCTTCCCCTTTTTCCAGGGGCCATGCCTTCCATCACTGTTTTTTCCAGACTATTATGTCTTTTTATATGACCGAAAAATTTCAGCTTCCTTATTGCGATGGTATTTAGGAGCCAATGTTCCTGTACGTTTAGTGAGTGCAGTACTTCTCTGTTGGTCTTTTTTTCTGTCCAGGGTATTCTCAACATCCTTCTGTAGCATTTCATTTCGAATGATGTAATCTTTTTTGCAACTGTTTTATTGAGTGTCCAAGTCTCGCAGCCGTATGTTGCTACTGGGAATATACATGCTCTGATCAGTTGTAACTTTGTTTCTTTGCTTGTGCCTTGCCATAGGTTTTTCATCTGTATTAGCTTATGTGAAGCAATTGCAAGTCTTCTTTTAATTTCTACTGCACAGTCGCCAGAGCTGTTAATGATTGATCCTAAGTATTCGAATTCATTGACACTTTCCAGTTCTTCGTTATCAATTTCAATTTCTTGTTTGGTCTTTACTTTGTCTGTTGTCAATACTTTGGTCTTCTTGGTGTTTAGGTATAGATTCTGGGCCTCGCTGTGTTTTTTGGTGGACAGAAGTAATTGTTCAAGTCCTTTTGGGTTGGTCGATAGGAGGACTGTGTCGTCAGCATATCTGATTTCCGGGATCTGGTACCCGCCGATGTTAAATGAGTCAAACTCTGTGTGTTCTTGGTCATCTCTTACGTTTCTCATGATATTCTCGGCATAAATGTTAAACAGGTAAGGGGAAAGGGTACAGCCTTGTCTTACTCCTTTCTGTACTTCAAACCATTCTGATGTTTCCCCCTATATTCTTACGGCTGCCTGTTGTTCTTGGTACAGCAGTGCGATGAGTTGTATAAGGTGGTTTGGAAATCCCATATTTTTCATAATAGCCCATAACTGCTGATGTTGTACACAATCGAAAGCTTTGGTGTAATCAATGAAACAAGTATGTAGGTCAACGTTGAATTCTCTACACTTTTCTATGATGATCCTCATGTTGAATATATGATCTCTAGTGCCTCTACCTGGTCGAAAACCCGCCTGTACTTCATTTATTTCTGTTTCTAGCTTTTGTTGCATCCTTTTCATTATGATTTGTAAAAGTATTTTGCTGGCATGGCTTATAAGAGCTATAGTTCTGTAGTTTGTGCACAGTTTCAGGTTGCCCTTTTTTGGCAAGGGTATGTAAATTGATCGTTTCCATTCCTTGGGCCAAATTCCGCTTTGCCAGATCTTGCAGCATAATGCATGGTATATACGAGCGCTGCCTTCTCCTCCTGCCTGTATCATTTCAGCTGTTATTTCATCACAACCAGGAGATTTTCCACTTTTTAAGTGTTTGATTGCATTCCGGACTTCCTCTATGGTAGGTTCTGGTTCACGTTCCGCTTCATTCATGATGTTGTTATCTGCCGCTTTGTTTATTTCCGTATACATTTCTTGACAGTACTCCTTCCATCTGTTCAGAATATCTTTACGTTCTGTTAGAGTGTCGCCTTTCTTGTCGTTTATTGCTCGGGGTGATGATTTAAAGTTGCTGTTTTTCAATGTTCTTACTTCAGAAAACATATTCTTACTCAATCCCTGTTCGCGCATTTCCTCTATTTTCCTGCAGGTGTCGTTTATGTATTGTTGTTTGTCTTGTCTGACTCGTTTTTTAATCTGCTTTGTGTATTCCTTGTACAACTCCTGATTTTCTGTATCTTTTTTGGACTTCATTTTTCTTCTCTCTACCACCAACTTCAGGATATTTGCTTTAATTATATCTGTCATCAGTGATACTTGCATTATTTGTGATGACTTCACTGATCTCTACATTTTTGTCCTTATTACTGTAGGCAACGATGATTCGTTGCGTAAGTGCTTTCACTTTAGGTGTTCGAATAACATGATAATTACAAGTACTTTTAGTAGAATGAATACAAGCGCATGATGCGCCGCCTTCTTGGCGATCGAAAAGATGTCATCACATACATTGATGACATCTGTCTATTTCACGACTCATGGGAAGACCACATTACTGGTTTATCTTCTTTACTTCTTGCGCTGCGACAAAATGGTTTGACTGTAAGACCTTCTAAGGTCCAGATAGGTTGTCGGGAGATTACATTTCTGGGTCACCGCATAGGTAACCACAGATTACCTCCCGATGACAATACAGTCAAGCGCATACTAGATATTGCTACTCCATCATCGAAGAAGCAAGTGAGAAGCTTGTGGGGGTTAATCAATTATTACCATAAATTTATACCTCACTTCTCACAGATTTCTGCTCCTTTGTCCGGATTGCTGGCTAAAGGTAGTCCAAAATTTTTTTTTGGATACCGCAGTGCGAAGAAGCTCTGATTAGGATAAAGAATTTATTTAAGAATCCTCCAATCCTATTATTACCCAATTTACATGTACCATTTGTAATTGAAACAGATGCTTCTAGTATCGGCATCGCAGGATGTTTGCTTCAATGCTATGAAGAAATTCTACATCCGTGCTTGTTTGTATCACGCAAGCGTACACCTGCTGAACAGAGATATGCAACAGGCGAGCGCGAGCTGTTGGCTGTGGTCTGGTGCTTGGAGAAACTGTCTGAATATCTGATCGGTAAAAAGTTCTATATTCAGACAGATCACAGTCCACTTACGTTCATCACGTCCAGAACAATGCGGAATGCGAGAATACACATATGTTTCCTATTGTTACAGGAATTCGCATTCACCATTATACCTATTTCTGGAACAGATAATAATCTCGCGGACTTGTTGTCTAGAAATTTTTCGTCACAGGATTGATTACGACTTTGCTTTTGGCGTGACCAAAGTTGACTATATATATATGATTTTTATAATCCCCATTTCTGATTATGAGTGTTGATTTAATTAGATAATTCTTAATGATAAATAACATTATATTCGGGTACATCTTCGCCACCACTCTCACGCGTGCCACGAGTGTCACGTTTGGGAGCGAGGGGGATGATGTTGAGGATTGTTTCGGGGTTTGCAAGTATGTGAATGTAGGCCTCATTCGCATGGTTGCACCTCGAGACACCTCAATTGAATTAATACTGGAAATCGCGCAAATCGAGGTATGACGCGTCAAGCCTAGTAACCGCAGTTCACGTGTGGCCTGCGGGCATGATGGCAGTGTTTCAAATGTGTGGCATAGCCACTTATGGAAAGTGTATTAAAGGTGTGGCGTAGCCACTTACTCAAGTGTAGAACCGTTTGTGTTCTGGCTGGGAAGCCAATAGGAATATGTAAGTCTATGTATGGCCATAATGCCGTCCGGCAGTGTTTCAAATGTGTGGCAGAGCCACTTATGGAATGTGTATAATATATGTGGCATGGCCACTGATGAAGAATATGTATAAAGTGGTATACCCACTGTGAATTATAAATAGCGTAGAAATCCGTGTAGATTATGCTGGAAAAGCTAATCAAGTCAAAAGTATAGGACCAGAGTGTCTCAAGGATAATCACGAATAGCGTAGGATACGTTTCGCAAGGATATTATATTTATGGCAGTTAAAGCCTGGCTAGGAAAGCCAAAGTATTGAATAAGTGGACATAGACAGAATACGTGAATATGAAATAAGGATATCATTTCGAAATGATAATAATTCCACTAAACGGATTTGAAAGAGTTGGTTGCAGACTCAAGGACGCTATAGAATTAACGGTTAACGCAAACGTGCAATGTCTGTAGGATGAACATTGAGTAGATCCTAAAAACTATGTTTTAATGCCAATATTAGTTGTGTGAAATCGTTCTGTATTTATTTGGAAAGAGGATATGTATTAAATATTCAGTCTTCAATGGAACTTGTTTTAATTGCCTGAATTATTCAAGTTTACTAATGTGCTGTGACTGTTGAGATAACCCTTGCAAGGTCAGTACAGACTATCACATTATTTACAAGATTACTCATAAAATAATACAACACTGCTGGAGAATTAATACGAAGTAATGAACGACACTGAATTAAATAATAATATTGAATCACACAATATCGGCTTTAAATCTGCAATTGAACTGTAAGCCGGAATGGTAGAGATGAATATAATACCTAAAGAATTATTGAAGAGCAACCCAATAACTCACGTGGAACGGGCTTCTAATATCTGGTGATAGAAGCGGCCCGTAACAATAATCACGTAAAGCACGTTACTACAGAATGCAATTGATGGGTGTGAAAAAGAATCGAAAAAAGGTGATTCGTCTTACGAGGACAAAAGACAAAGAAAATGCAAGAGCACATGAAATATTTATTGTAGCCTTTCTCAGGAATCAGCATCGGTGGTGACGCTAAGATCCAATAAGGATAAAAAAGGAAAATTAGTAATGAATGAGTGAACAGATAGAGAAACGGATTCTACTGTTTGGTAAGATATTTCACGTTGCGTGAATTCATGTTTGTTGAAAGTAGCCAGGTCTTTTTAGCGTTTCTAGCCAAAGTGTAAGAAAAATAAACGAGTTAATGAAAGTAAAAAGTGTGGCAGTTAGGGAACGATGTACAGTCAAAGGGAAGGAATAAAGAGAACTAGGAATGTGAAGGTTCAGATAGAGTATAAAAAGGAGATGCGCGAACAATGTTGCGCATGACAGAGGTGAACGATAAATCTAGGGAATCACGCTTTTCTCAGCAGGCAGTCCAGAAGGCGTGAGTTAGTGTGCAGATGGCACGTACGCTAGGAGCCATGTTGAAGGCAGTATTCAGATAGTTTAAGGGATGAATATTTCATGGACAAGAAGTAGTTGGGTAATGATTAACCCGAATTATTGAACAGTGAGAATTCTTGTTCAGAAGGAGAAAACCGTGTGAGTTAGTTTTATTCGGAAAGGGAAAAGGTACGTAGAGTGATTCATGATACATATAGACAGTAGTCATGTTTCTCAGTGATAAAAGGGAAAACAACATCCCCGGAGAGGCCCGGTCTACCAATAGATAACCTGAACACTGAGAGGATAGATAACAATAGACATAAGAAATTATAAGGAAGAAAGAACAGAACTAGAGACTATAGCACATGCATGATCACTGATGGTTAAAAGGTCAGAAGGTGAAGATTCGATACTGAGCGAGAGAGAGTGAGGAAAGAAAGAATTTACATTATATATTCTATGATGGACCAAATGTGGAGGTCAGAGCGGACAGCAATGATCCTTTCATATGTAAATAAACACTATTCAAATTACTATGGCGTTATCGCATCACGTGCTGTGTGTGTGTGTGAGACTGTGTGGTATACAGCATATCATAGCTAACCACAGAGGTAAGCGAACCTGGACAGACATTGCCATAGATGATTCATGATACAGCGACCACAGGCTGTCACATCTGTATAGAATTTGGTGCCGTAACCAACCTCTAGCAGCAGCACACACACATTGTTTATAAACAGTAGTTCAGCAACTATTCTTTATGCTGTCATCTCTCCTCGCTTCAGGCAGAAGACATAGATACGTTTGACGCTGTAACAGATTTCAACAACCACGTACGACAGATAGCCATGATAATACAGACGGCAGAGTACAACGAAGAAAAAAATTCATATTTACGTTTCGATAACATGAAAAAAAAAACAGAGTGACAACAGTGTAAGTTGTAAACATAGAACAAAGTGAACAGTATCGGAACCAGCCAATCAAAAAACGCCACCCCGAAAACCAAGTCAGAATTTTCTTCTTTCAAATCGACCAACACGAGAATAAGTGGCCACAACAAGGCAAAGTACACTACACATTATACAATTCAAGAGCCGAGACCAACCTCAGCCAGCATTGAAATCAGTCATTCACCAAGACAAAGTACAACACACGTACTGGTTGATGACAGACTTCAAGAACCACGGACGAAAAAAAAAGAACAACGCAGATAGAAAGCAGAATTGCAGTTTTACAACATACGAAGAAAAACAGGACAGTCAAAGTGTAAACAGAAGCTGACAGGTTGCGAACTGGTCAACCGAAGACGCCAGATCAGAAATCAGGTCAAGATTGTTTTCTTCACGCCTTCTGCACGAGAGGGGTCGCAAAGACAAAGCGGGTACAATATTCACAAGTTCTGTAACGTCCATTCGGAAACAAATTGTTTTCATTCAAATCTTCTAGCACGGGGACACTCATCACAGCAGACGACAGGTCGACGTGTTTCGCGCAAGTAGTCTTAAGACAGGTCATAGAGTGCAGTACAGTAACCGATTCACGGATAGAAGCCTGTGTGTGTAGCAAAACAGTGGGTAGTCCGGATGGTATAAAAATATAACAATAGTGTTTGTGAAATAAAAAGAAAAGTCGGTCACCCGCGCAATATCGCGACAAAACGAGTACTCCAACGTAGACATCTTAATTAATTAGTTTAATTAGACATTGTTGTATTATTATTCTTGTCTTATTAATTAGACATTATAGTAATATTATTATTATTAATATTATTACTGTTGTTTAATTACTATTCTTATTATTAGTATTGTGTCTCACTAATATTGAATTATAACAGTGAATGCATAAAGTTTTTTTTTTGTGTAACTGTAACATTATATTTTCTTTTCAGGGAATCCAAGACTAATAGAAAAAATTTCTGTTCATTTTCAGGTGCAAGTTAGTTTAAGTTAACGGTAGAAATAAGTAACTATTTTTCAGATTGTGATGATGGCACAAGCCGAACAGACATAGTATAACATGCAAGACAGTCAGACTTTGGCCCTCATAAAGACGATTACCGACACATTAGCAAAGGTAGACAACAGTGCTAAATACGCAAATATAAAAGGTAATATAGACTTATTTTCAGATGACCCACATGCATGCCGTAAGGGGCTTACAGACATTGACAAATATGCAATGTCAATAATAGCAGATGAATTAGAGAAAGTTAAAATTGCGATTTTTTCATCTGTTGATCTGATCACAGACTCTATCAGAAGGCAATTAGACACATTACTTAATGAAAGAGATCTTCAAGCAGAGTCTAAATCGTACGATACGAAAGGGAAAGGACATTGTCACACTTGTGATAGAGAAAACAAGGACACAAACAAAATCACAGAAACAACTGCTGGACGGGAACACTGGAACACACTTAATAAAAGAAGAATAAGAATGGCGGTCAGAAATTTTGTGGCAGAAGTTAGAAAAGGGAAGTCCGTAGAAATAAATAACATCAACATAGCAAACCAACAAAAGTGCCAGATAAGAACACAGAACGGTTGGGAAATGAAGGTAGAACCGCTAGGAGTGTGGAGAAACATAATAGGATCTGATCAGCAAAATATTACAATAAAGGAAGAAGGTAATAGGAATAGACCATGGACAAGTCAAGTTAGGACAACAGTCCAGAAACAGGAAAACATACAGAGAGACAGGGTCAGCGTTGGTACACAAGAACCAGAAACACATGAAACACAGATGATTAGTGCCGGAACACAAACTGAGATTGATACTGTAGCGTCACACTTGGGGCCAGCACACAATGAGAAAGACGTCATGAGAGAAAAGGAAACATGGTCACATGGGTTAGACAATACGAGAAAGTCTAAGATTCCACTCAGTGTAAAAAGGATGAACCTACAAACTGCTAAAGAAGTTGTGGTTCCACAGCATAGGGATAGCATCGAAGTAAAGAATAAGAAGGATGAACCGATGCAGTCGACCAGAAAAAAGTCGACAGACAGTTAATGAAGCAGAATATATCAGTAGACGGAGATGGTCGTCAGAATCGGTGTCGACTGACTCAGTTAGAAGAGGAGAGAATAGTAGAAGAGGTAAGGAAGAAGGCAGCAAATGTGGAGATAGTAGTAGAGAAAGGGAGTTGACAGTATACAATCTGGAGAAAATAATAGCAGACAATGCAGAAATGTGGATGCGACATGCAGAGACAATCACGCAGACTGAATGGAGGGAGGCATATAAACGACAAATTGAAGACTCGGAGAAAAGAAAGACGAAACAGGAGGGTGTAAGTACAGTACACGAAAAGTACCAGCTTGACATAGAATCAGAATTCGATTCGTCAAGTGGGGAGGAGGATAGAGTTATGCACTCCGACGAATATGGATACAGGTCGGACGAGCTCGAGCATATAACGGACGACGAAGGCCGTAGAATTTATTGGCCGAAAAATGAGAATAGTGATCTTGGACGTATAAATCAGATAAAGACGAAGGAAATTACCAAAATAGTT
>JAMPIV010011324.1:0-40803 GCA_024509875.1 Oreohelix idahoensis
CTTTACTATAAAATAATAAATGTTCATGTTGTAAATAATTTTAATTAAAATTACCGTGAGCTATAGATATAATAATTTTGATGTAGGGGTTCCGCGAGACGTGAAAAATTAATTCAAGGGTTCCGTCAGGGTAAAAAAGTTGAGGAAGTCTGGTTTACTCTATCATCCTACACAATATCCAGGCGTGATGCTGACCACATCACCCCTAGTGTGTCGATGGTCAAGAAAATATGGGCCTAACACCATATTCCCAATATGCCTCAATAGGCGTGTAACGGGATCCCTTACCTTACCTCTTTTACAAAGTATTGTACAGTCAACAGATTGAATCGCCAGACAAAGTTTTATTTTAATGCGATCTACCCTTCTTTTAAACTATTAACCTAAAAACTGTAATTGCATTTCTCTCAAAACAAACTAAAGTAGAGATGGAATTAAGCGGCACTGAGGCAACGATTTGTTTCATGTATGTTTAATAGATACTGTAGTGAAATTGACAGAGATACAACGGTAAAATACTCAAAAGATAACATTTAAGGATAAAAACATAATGCGTAGGCTGCTGATGTACATGATCGCCTAGACCGCGGGTCATCACCCTCCATAAAATTGACTTGCTAGACAGGAGGGGAACGGCGGATCAAAAGAAAAAAAATATGACTGGAAAGGCTAAGGAGACGCAATGGGGGGGGGGATGGAGGAAAGTAAAAATTCACGTCCCCCAAATTGACACGAGGTACGGAATTGGACGTTTTGCGATACCAAGCGCTTGATTTGAATTGAGCGGCAGAACGCGGATGGTAGGAAAATTACAAAAATTTAAAAAGTAATTTTTCTTAATATTAATGTTAGGAATATAAAAATTAGCTGGCCGGATGGCCTATTCTGAGCAATGAAATAATATGATCTTAATTTTACAAACGGATAGATAATATTGAAGATAATGACAAAAGACAGTGTAGTTCACATCATCGCTAGACTATATTGAATCTAAAAGTGTCACAATTTGCACACAAAAACACGACCTTGGGAACAGGTGTTCAAAGTTACTTATTATGGAGGAGAGGGGTTTTGAGCAGTAGCTGTGTCTAAATATAACTTTTTACGACAAAATTTTAAGGGGAGAGAAAGGTTGCTTCAAAAATCAAGCACATTTTTTTTAGAAACACAAGTAGAGACGGACAGACTAACAGATAACCATCCATACTTGACTGAAGCATGACTGAAATGACTTTAGTGTAGAAATTTGAAATTAAAAATAAACCTTGGCAGTGATTGGCCACAGACAATCATATCATTAGCGCTCAGAGCGCATTTGGGGTCATTCTTCAATAATTGTTCAGTGTTAGACACAGATTTTAAAGTGTGGTGTGTTCCCATATGAAAGACAGTGAATAAATTTAGGGACGCCATACTATAGCCAGCAGCTCAGCTGAGTTTTGCTAGCAATTCTGTGTTATGTATTCTTAATCTGGTAAGATTGAAATTATTTCTTTATATATTTTGAATATTGTTTCATGTTCGAGTGATTTGATACTGCCATATCATAATCTAGCCTTACAAACAAGTAGGGATTTTGCTCTAGACCCCCCGCCCAAGTCAGGGTCTAGGGACTAACAAGGTACATAAACTACAGCAAGGATTATGCAAGATATATCAAGCGTTGAAACAGATTACCTATCTTCTTTTAGGGCCGACAACTAATAATTATTTTTCAGAATCTATAGTCTGGGAGGATCTATCGGATGTAAACCCACCATGGTAACTGTGCTGTTTGGTCAGAGAGATCTGACCTGTCTGTATAATGTGGTTGTTGTGTCAGTGTGGTGTCCAGACGTGGGTATAGAATAGATTTTGACACATAGCCCATACTTTGATTGCAGAGCTGTGAGTTTTATATCGACAACAAAGCAGAGTCTATTCGGTGGGTGACTTTACTCGAGTGTATCTGTGCAGTTCTTGTGACAGAGACCACCATTATTGCCCGCCAGCACGGAGAGGTGGGACCGCAAGTTTTCAGCACCAGAGCTACAAAAAGATGAGTGAGCCTCTGGTCTGCTGGACATTCACCAACTATTGGTAGTGACTAATATCCCCATAAAAATTCCCACCTTTTTTCTGGACACTGAGTAGTCAATATAGACAGGTGTGATGAGGCCACCCCAACAGCACAAACAGTAACTATCCTCCCAAAGAGATGACTATTCGAACATTTTAATAAAACTAACTATTCTAGTACTTAAATATGTACACTTTTGGCATTTATTATGTAACATTCCATGCATAATTTTCATAAATTTTAAATCCTTCTTTTAAAACCAGTTCTGGTCAAAATAAAACTTGATCCAGAACAAATAAATGTAATATAATTATATCAAAAACTTTACACACGTGAGTTAGTTCAGTGTATTTTAACACTTGTTAATCTTATTAGTCTTGTTAAATATCTATGGGTATATTTATAACTATCACACCACAGTACACATCATAACCCTAGACACTTTACGTAGCTACATTCATTAAGAAAAAAAAAAAATTAAGTGTGAGGTCGTAGTGGTAGCAAGAAAGGCCTTCTGACAATTCTCAACTACATTTTATCTCAGGAGCCTTCACAGCTGGCCTCATACAATGTACATGTAGTAATAACACCATCATACAATACCATCAACACCACTACATAAATTGGGGTCTTGTCCAGGGATAATTAGCCCAACAGTAATATTAGGATCTCCTGGTGGGAGAAATAAAAGTAGGGAAATAAATTGTAAAATTTCCTTTAAAATTAAAAGTGTCCCTGCAGATAAAAGTTGGTGAATCTTCACAGCCAGTAATAATTAATTAGTTAACTGGTTAGTTAGAATTAGTTAGATTATAGTCATAAGAAGTACTTAGCTTGTATATTATTATATTGTCTGAAAAGTATGGCTGAGCTAGCAAAGTTTAGATCAGCTGCTGTGCTCACTGCGAAGGAGATGGGGATGGATGGTCAAATTTTAATTCAATACGTAACGACTGAATGTGATAAATATATTGAAAGGGAAGATAGAAAGGTAGCTGAAGAGAAGAGGTTACAAATTGAGGCTGATAGAGAAATTAAGAGGCTGCAGATTGAGGCAGAAGAAAAAAGGCTGACTGCCGAAAGGGAGGCAGAAGAAAAACGACAGCAAAGGGAGGCAGAAGATAAAAAGGCCGAAAGGGAGGCAGAAGATAAAAAGGCCGAAAGGGAGGCAGAAGATAAAAAGGCCGAAAGGGAGGCTGAAGATAGAAGGTTGCAGAGGGAGCACGAATTACGACTAAGGGAGCTGGAATTACAAGGCCCGGCCCCTGAAAATGGTGCCAGCCCTTTTGCCTCAGATGCTACGCCCAGTATGGGAGCCTCAAACTCAGCTATGGGGTTTCATTTAGACCATTTTGTTGAGAAAGACGATGACATAGAGGGGTACCTGGGACGTTTTGAGTTATTAGCTACTACATATGGGTTAGAGAGAGAGAGGTGGAGTTTAAAGCTATCACAGGGATTGAGGGGTGCTTCTTATGAAGTATTTGCCAAAATGAACAGGGAAGACCAAGACAATTATGACATGTTAAAGCAGGCTTTGTTATTAAGGTACGAGAAGAATGGTGAATTTTATCGTAAGAGATTTAGAAATGCCAAACTGTTGTCTGGGGAGACATACCACCAATTCTCTGCCAGACTAGAAACCTATTTGGAGAAATGGACGGCTCTGGGGAAGACCCAAGATCTTAAAGAAATGATCATGATTGAGCAATTGAGAGAGTCCATGGCTCCAGACATGAGAAAATTTCTCATGGAACAAGGTGCAGAGAAGTTGGGGGAAATTTTAAATGTTGCTGAGAGGTATCAGGCAGCTCAGGCAGAGGTAAGTGGTGCTAAGAAGAAGCACATAGACAATTTTAAAGCTCCACAGCAATTTAATAAATTTGATAATAGAGAGCAGGGATATAAGGGTAGGACAAATTTTGAGCGGCCAAGAAATGACTATCGCGACAGAAACTCACAGTTCAATGACCAAAAGTTCAATGAAAGAAAACCGTTGAACCAAGGAAAAAGATGGTGCAAATGGTGCAAGAAGGATAACCATAACACCGAATTTTGTAGAAGGAAACCTTCAAACATTGCTGCAATGAAGTCGGGGACGCAAAGATTAAAGGTTAATCCTAAGGGACAACAGGAACCTTATCACCCCCCAGTTTGTGAGGATGTTATTTGTAATGGGGTCACCATAAGGTGCCTTTATGATACAGGTTTGGATTATGATTCAGTTGTGAAGTCTAGCCTAGTGGACCCAAGTCAGTATACCACAGAAACAGTGGAAATACATGGGGCGACTAAGGACATACCACTCATGACACTTCCCATCGCAAGGATAACGGTGAAAACTCGCTATGTGGAAGGAGAAATCAGAGCAGCAGTGATAGATGAACCAATCTACCCTCTGATATTGGGGTGTAGATACGTTTTCTTGGGGAATCCCGAGAAACCTGTGATCATGGCGACAGTGCAGACCAGGTCACAGAAGGAGGAGGAAGAAGGTGAACCTATAAATGCTCATCCAGAGGAGATGAGGAAGGCGCAGGCTGAGGATAGGACACTCAAGCCCTGTTTTAAAAAATTGCCCAAATGCCACACACCTCCGAGCAAGGGGGAATATTTCATGAAGAACAAACTCTTATACAGGAAGGCCGGAACTGGAACAAATGGTCACAACCAGCTGGTTCTTCCTATTGCATATAGAGAGAAAGTGATGGAACTCGGACATGCAATCCCCTTCAGTGGTCACATGGGGATCAGCGCCACAGGACAGCGTATAGCTTGTCATTACTTCTGGCCAGGGATAACGGAGGATATAAAAAGATATGTCAAATCCTGCCCAGAATGTCAAAGGGTAGCTCCAAAGCACTGGACTGCTCCTGCAACTCTAGGGGAAATGCCCATAGTGGAACACCTTTTGAGAGGGTTGCAGTGGATATTGTAGGACCTCTCACTCGGACCAAGAGGAGGAACAGTTACATCCTTACTCTGGTGGACACTTGTTCTATGTGGGGAGAGGCGGTAGCCCTGCCATCAATTGATTCAAAACATGTAGCAGAGGCACTACTTACAATATTTACCCGATTAGGATTCCCGCATCAAATCTTGACGGATAATGGATCTCAGTTCAAGGGGAAACTAACGGAAGAAGTTTTTAAGCTATTTCAAGCCAGACACTTTCATTGTAGTCCGTACCATCCACAAGGGAACGGCCAGGTAGAGAGGTTCAACGGGACTCTCATTTCTATCCTGAGAAAGCTGGCACACGAAAAACCGGATCTGTGGGATCAATTCCTGCCCGCCGCATTGTTTGCGTACCGGGAGGTACCACATAGTTCAACCGGGATGGCTCCCGCAACTCTGCTATTTGGGAGGCCAATAAAAGGGCCTTTAGAAGCTCTATTAAGGACCTGGACAGATGAGAAGGCGGAAGAGACTGTTACCTCATCGTATCAATACGTGAACGAACTGACCACTCGTTTGAAAGCTGGATGGAAACTGGCAAATGATAATTTGAAACAAGCCAGGAAGAAACATGCAGCATATTTTAATAGGAAGGCAAAGGACAGGGAACTGGCAGTCGGAGAGAAGGTGCTGCTTCTACTACCGGGAAGCCAGAATAAATTACAAATTGGTTGGCAAGGTCCATATACGGTTCTAGAGAAGGTGTCTAGAACAAACTATAAAATTGACAAAAAGGGGAAGGAAAAAGTTTATCATGTAAACCTGCTAAAGAAGTATCTGGACAGACCACTCCAGGAAAGCACCCCCTTATTGACCTTAGCTATTGCAACCCAGATGCAAAAGGAACCACTCACCTCACATGAATACCCATTACATCCTTGTGAAACCGCAGCACAGGTAAAAGTCAGTAAGCACCTGACTAAAAATCAGAGGGAGAGAGTTCAACAGGTTCTGGAGGAACATACAGATGTATTAACAGATAAACCAGGCCATACAAATTTGCTACAGTATGACATGAAACTGGTAGACTCAAACCCAATCTGTATGAGAGCCTATTCTATTCCGTTCGCGAAGGAGAAGGCATTGAAGGAAGAAATAGAGTATTTGTTGAAGGAGGGGATTATTTCGCACAGTGAATCATCTTTTAGTTCTAGTGTCGTTTTGTTGAGAAAACCGTCTGGGGAACACAGACTGTGCATAGATTACAGGAAACTGAATGCTGTCACAGAAGGACAAGTGGATCCATTACCAGACACAAAACAGCTATTTGCCAGACTGAACAAGGCAAAATACTTTTCAAAGGTGGATCTTAGTAAAGGCTATTACCAGATCCCAGTGAAGCCTGAAGTGAGACCTTATTTGGCTTTTAGCACTCGGATGGACATTATGAATTCAATATGCTACCATTCGGACTGAAAAATGCTCCGAGTGTGTTTTCAAGGATGATGCGAAAATTGTTGGACCCCCTGAATAACCCATGTATCACAAATTTCATGGATGATATTCTCGTCGCCACAGAGACATTTGAAGAACACATTGAAGCTCTGGAGATGTTGTTTGATAGACTTCGGGAGGCGAACTTAACTGCTAGGCCAACAAAATGTTGTATTGGATGCAAAGAGTTGGAATTCTTGGGGCACACTGTATATCAGGGTAATATGACCCCTGATCCTAAGAACTTGGAAAAACTGCAGAGAGCACCTAGGCCGCAAACAAAGAAGGACGTGCGATCATTCGTGTCGTTATGCGGATTTTATCAGAAATACATCAAGAATTTTAACGCTATTTGTGCTCCTCTGACTGATCTGACTCGCAAGGGACTTCCAGATAAAATTATTTGGACTGCACAATGTGAACTAGCGTTCCAAGAGTTAAAAGAAAAACTCACTAGCAAGCCTATTCTCAAACTGCCTGATTTGACACAGGACTTTGTCTTAAGAACCGATGCAAGTAATGTAGGACTTGGAGGGGCTTTGTTGCAAAGATCATCTTCACCTGATGGGGAACTTAAACCAGTCGCTTATGCAAGCCGCAAATTGAATAAGGCGGAACAAGGATACTCCACAAGCGAAAAAGAATGTTTAGCATTAATCTGGGCAATAAAAAAGTTTCAAATCTATCTGTATGGTAGGACTTTTGTGGTGGAGACGGATCATCAGCCTCTCGTGTTCTTGTCTCAGGCTAAGCATGAAAACGCAAGATTGCTGAGGTGGTCTTTATTGCTTCAACCTTATCAGTTCAGTATCCAATATATCCCAGGCAAATTGAATGTCGGTGCAGATTTCCTCAGTCGGCACCCCTGTGATCAAAATTAGAGTAGTGGCAGACGTGAGGAGTAATTTTACCTATGTGTATCGCTGGTTTTGGAACTTGCCATAGGCATGTTTTCAAGTGGGGAGATGTGTAGTGAAATTGACAGAGATACAACGGTAAAATACTCAAAAGATAACATTTAAGGATAAAAACATAATGCGTAGGCTGCTGATGTACATGATCGCCTAGACCGCGGGTCATCACCCTCCATAAAATTGACTTGCTAGACAGGAGGGGAACGGCGGATCAAAAGAAAAAAAATATGACTGGAAAGGCTAAGGAGACGCAATGGGGGGGGGGGGGGGGGGAGGAAAGTAAAAATTCACGTCCCCCAAATTGACACGAGGTACGGAATTGGACGTTTTGCGATACCAAGCGCTTGATTTGAATTGAGCGGCAGAACGCGGATGGTAGGAAAATTACAAAAATTTAAAAAGTAATTTTTCTTAATATTAATGTTAGGAATATAAAAATTAGCTGGCCGGATGGCCTATTCTGAGCAATGAAATAATATGATCTTAATTTTACAAACGGATAGATAATATTGAAGATAATGACAAAAGACAGTGTAGTTCACATCATCGCTAGACTATATTGAATCTAAAAGTGTCACAATTTGCACACAAAAACACGACCTTGGGAACAGGTGTTCAAAGTTACTATTATGGAGGAGAGGGTTTTTGAGCGGTAGCTGTGTCTAAATATAACTTTTTACGACAAAATTTTAAGGGGAGAGAAAGGTTGCTTCAAAAATCAAGCACATTTTTTTTAGAAACACAAGTAGAGACGGACAGACTAACAGATAACCATCCATACTTGACTGAAGCATGACTGAAATGACTTTAGTGTAGAAATTTGAAATTTAAAGTACAACTAGGCAGTGATTGGCCACAGACAATCATATCATTAGCGCTCAGAGCGCATTTGGGGTCATTCTTCAATAATTGTTCAGTGTTAGACACAGATTTTAAAGTGTGGTGTGTTCCCATATGAAAGACAGTGAATAAATTTAGGGACGCCATACTATAGCCAGCAGCTCAGCTGAGTTTTGCTAGCAATTCTGTGTTATGTATTCTTAATCTGGTAAGATTGAAATTATTTCTTTATATATTTTGAATATTGTTTCATGTTCGAGTGATTTGATACTGCCATATCATAATCTAGCCTTACAAACAAGTAGGGATTTTGCTCTAGACCCCCCGCCCAAGTCAGGGTCTAGGGACTAACAAGGTACATAAACTACAGCAAGGATTATGCAAGATATATCAAGCGTTGAAACAGATTACCTATCTTCTTTTAGGGCCGACAACTAATAATTATTTTTCAGAATCTATAGTCTGGGAGGATCTATCGGATGTAAACCCACCATGGTAACTGTGCTGTTTGGTCAGAGAGATCTGACCTGTCTGTATAATGTGGTTGTTGTGTCAATGTGGTGTCCAGACGTGGGTATAGAATAGATTTTGACACATAGCCCATACTTTGATTGCAGAGCTGTGAGTTTTCTGTCGACAACAAAGCAGAGTCTATTCGGTGGGTGACTTTACTCGAGTGTATCTGTGCAGTTCTTGTGACAGAGACCACCATTATTGCCCGCCAGCACGGAGAGGTGGGACCGCAAGTTTTCAGCACCAGAGCTACAAAAAGATGAGTGAGCCTCTGGTCTGCTGGACATTCACCAACTATTGGTAGTGACTAACATCCCCATAAAAATTCCCACCTTTTTCTGGACACTGAGTAGTCAATATAGACAGGTGTGATGAGGCCACCCCAACAGCACAAACAGTAACTATCCTCCCAAAGAGATGACTATTCGAACATTTTAATAAAACTAACTATTCTAGTACTTAAATATGTACACTTTTGGCATTTATTATGTAACATTCCATGCATAATTTTCATAAATTTTAAATCCTTCTTTTAAAACCAGTTCTGGTCAAAATAAAACTTGATCCAGAACAAATAAATGTAATATAATTATATCAAAAACTTTACACACGTGAGTTAGTTCAGTGTATTTTAACACTTGTTAATCTTATTAGTCTTGTTAAATATCTATGGGTATATTTATAACTATCACACCACAGTACACATCATAACCCTAGACACTTTACGTAGCTACATTCATTAAGAAAAAAAAAAAAATTAAGTGTGAGGTCGTAGTGGTAGCAAGAAAGGCCTTCTGACAATTCTCAACTACATTTTATCTCAGGAGCCTTCACAGCTGGCCTCATACAATGTACATGTAGTAATAACACCATCATACAATACCATCAACACCACTACAGATACAAGGAAGGTTATAAACATTTACATATGTGACGTGACTTTTTAATTAACCGGTACTTCTTCTTCTTCCTCGTTCGTCCTGAAAAGGACGTTGGTTGCATTGTGTCTGTTTACACCGGAGCTGCGATATCTGCGCCTTTGGGCCGACACATCCGACTTCAGCACAGCATTTTTTGGGACCGGTTTGCCGTCCCTCTTCGATCCCTACTCTCTCAGCCACACTGCAGTGATGCAGGCTGTTTCCAGGACCATCACGTGGAGGTGGAGTAGGGTCTTGGTCAGCTCTGGTTCGCTGACCCTGACGCAAGCAGTCAAGCTATGGGTCGCTGACTGCTTTCTCTATTGCTGCATCTTTGGGTCCCAATTAACCGGTACAATCTTATGGATGTTTTGACATTCTATAAAATGAATTAGAAATAAAAATGGGGGCTGTGGAGTCGGTCATTTTTTAGTGAAGTCGGAGTCGGTAAAAGAAAGTCCCTTCTCTGATTCTGAATTTTACGAGAGTTTAGTCAAGGCAGATTCACGTGCGATCCATGCAAGGAAGGGGGGAGGGGGGGGGGGGGGGGGGGGGGTAGCAAAACTCCTAAACACACTTTCGTGTTAAAACACATCCATTTGTGCATAATGTAGGAAAATTTCAGTTGCTTCTGATCATAAATAAAGTTTTTATCACAAATGAAAATTTTTTTGCACATTCAGAAAAAGCACACAAGAAATGAAAATGAATTATATGCGCTGTCAATTTCCCCGTCATTGTAAAAATGAAACTATTCAACCTCATGGTGTTTGGCAAAGCAGTCATTTCTGTGCAGGAGTCTTACGGTAGGTTAATTGGTTTATTGGGCCCAGTCTAAGTAAAGAGTAGAGGTTGACTGATACACCAGAATGTATAGAAATAGATTTCACAGGTGGTATGTTGAGGGTAAGATATGTCTCTGGATTGAGTAGGTTACTCTCATCCAGCCTATCCGTACAACTATGCTTTATTATAGGACAGTCTTTGCCTCCCTGTCAAATTAAAGAACAGGTTACTCTACACATACACAACAATATGTGACAACAATGACACACACACGTGAAAAAACTAAGGATAAATGGGTATGGGTCTGACCAACACACAAAGATAAGTTTTCTTGTTGTTTATTATCACTAAACTGTTTTACAACATCAAGTTACCCAAAGAATATCAAGAAAAGCATATACATATAGAGGAAAATAAAGAAGGATGGTGCGCCTTCACCGTATAAACGAAAATAACCCAAAGAAAATATTAACCCAAAGGTTGAAGGTTAGCACTAGGTTTACAGAATAAAAATATTGGTACAATAAAAGACCAAGTAAAGCAAACAGAATCGAACCAAACCACCAAAGATTAATAGATAATTTCCAGCAACAATAAATTAACACACGCTCTCTCATTCGTGTGGCCACCTCTCACACTCTTACCGAATTTGTATTTCTTCCCTTGGGTCTGTGTTATCCCTTGGTACATTTATTCCATGAACATAATCCCTACTGGTTCTGTTGACTAATCTTTCATCCCAGCTGTCGAGGATACAAATTGGCCCCAGTTCATCCCACAAAAAAACTAATGAGGTGAACGCCGAATAAGTTTACTTCCACGATATATACCGGTGACGATATGAGTCATAAAAGGGTGTCTTCACTGTTCTAATAAAACTAGCACTGTTCCTCCGATGGGTGCACAGGGGAATATGATTCTAGATACAGGAACTACAACTGAATAATTTCGTTGCTCGGCTGGAACGTCTATTTTGTATATATATATATATATATATATATATATATATATATATATATATATATATATATATATATATATATATATATATATATATATATATATATATATAGGGTTTACTACAAATATTGAGGGTCCTTGGTGTTTACCGTTTTAAGAGAGGGGAACACTTCTAGAAAATCTGGAAAAATCCGATTTTTACAAATGATGATGATAGATTTTCTATCGGCCGACTGTCAGAGTTCCAGTCCCTGCACAGCGTATATTTTAGTACTCCACTTGGATTACACTGTCAGGTGTTGGAAAAAATAATAATAATGTTTCAGGTATACGCCACTGTTGGCTGATAAAATAGTATCCTGGATTTGGTAAGTCCAGTATTATAAGTTACTGTCATACGGTATCTCGGCTTGTACACGCTTAACCATGGAAATGGAAAAGGAAACGAAAAGACCTCTGGTTCGTCCACTTGGATCAGGTCTGCAGAAATTCCAGAATAAAAATCTCCACGAATCACTTTTTAACCAGTAATCCAAAAGAAATGGTTTAAGGCTGCGCGCTAGATTCTTCTCAAATTCTGAGTGACGACTGATAGATGGGTTATAGAAACAGTAGTAGATATATATATCGTTAAATTTATTTCATCTCTAATGGCGTTTTTTCGCATTACTGTGTGAGACCAAAAATTCAGAAGCGAAAGATAAAAGTTCAAAGGCTTAAGTCTCGGTCTTTCCAGCGGTTCTCGTCTGGAGTGGTGACCGATATCAAAGACTTTCGCTCTCATAGTGGTTTTACCTGTAGAATGCCCGTGTTGCCAGATCAAAGAAACTAGGGATTTCTATACTTTCCCTGGACAACTTCAAAGGGTCAGTTCCGCCTTTCTCACGTGCTTTCTGTCTGTCGAGTATTATATGATTGACAGATAATCTCGCGTGAGTGAAAATGAGTAAAATAAAGCGTGATTTATTTCCTGTTATGACTGACAGGTCCAGGAAGATGGTAAACACAGCGTTAGCACGTGTTTACAGAAAAGAAGGCGGGGACAAAATGGTACGTTGCAGAAATAGACAGTTGGTAAAATGCATGTTTAGCTAGCAAATCAGAGAGCAGCTATAAGGTCACAATAAGCTGTCAGATTACTGTAGGCTCTTTTTCCAGTACACTTCACAGCAGGTGTGGATGATTTGTTATTCTGTATTACTGTATGAATAAATGAATAGTTTAAAATGTAGTCCACGAAAGCCACGTATTTATTTATTCACACACGTACAATACTTAGACCAAAGAACACACTCGATATCAGTGAATAGTTTTATGCCATATCACTAGTTAAACTAATCGGAGTCGGACTTCTAACATTTCCAGAGTCGGAGTAGGAGCATTTTTTGGCCGAATCCACAACTCTGGTTCCCACAGTAGGGGACTGAAGTGTTAGAGACTTCACTTTACCACTTCCAGCTTTTATGAGGTTGAGTGACCAGTTCCATTTCTCGCTGCATTTGCTTTCCCTAACTCAAGAGCAGAGTTAGGTACCCATTTACAGCTGGTAGACTGGAGCGTAACGCTACAAGGATTCGATCCTGGAACTGTGTTTCTTTGCCTGAACCGCTTAGCCAATTCGGACGTAAATAAAAGGCAGCGAGATAGAGAACTGGTCACACCATCTCTAGATGCTGGACCTAGTATGGTGAAGTCTTTAACACTCCACTCCCCATACTGGACCACTTTTTATTTTATACTTACTTAAACAAGAATAAATTGCATACGTTTGATGATTACCAGTTCATGAAGAAAGTTTCTCCATATGAAAGATTGCTTGCAAGGAGGGGAAAAAAAGGTAAATCAATATTATTGTAGTCACAAAGTAGACACCTGTAGGGCAGTGAAGTGCTAGAGACTTCATTATACTAGGTCTTACCTTTATGAGGTGGGGGGTGTTCGATACTATTTCTCGCTGCTTTTGTCTTCCCTAACTTAAGAGCATGGAAATAATTGTACTGGAAACAGGAAGTTGTGGAAAGTCATGATCTCCTTCGGCACTAGGTATGGTACTTGAAAAAAAAAAACGTAAGAGCAGACTCATGTAACCATTTGGTGGAGGGTATACGGGGTTTGAAGAGTCCATAAGATGAGAGAGGTAGAGGGAGACCAAGGGACACACGGTGAGGGAGGTAGAGGGAGACCAAAGGATACACGGTGAGAGAGGTAGAGGGAGACCAAAGGATACACGGTGAGAGAGGTAGAGGGAGACCAAGGCATACACGAAGAGAGAGGTAGAGGGAGACCAAGGGACACACGGTGAAGGAGGTAGAGGGAGACCACGGGATACACGGAGAGAGAGGTAGAGGGAGACCAAGGGATACACGGAGAGAGAAAGGTAGAGGGAGACAAAGGGATACACGGGGAGAGAGAGAGGTAGAGGGAGAACAAGGATACATGGTGAGAGAAGTAGGAGGAGACCAAGGGATACACGGTAAGAGAAGTAGAAGGAGACCAAGAGATACACGGAGAGAGATAGAGATAAGCCAAGAAATACACGGTAAGAGAAGTAGAAGGAGACCAAGGTACACACGGTGAGAGAAGTAGAAGGAGACCAAGGTACACACGGTGAGGAAGTACAGGGAGACCAAGGGATACACGGAGAGAGAGAGAGGTAGAGGGAGACCAAGGGACACACGGTGAGAGAGGTAGAGGGATACCAAGGGATACATGGTGAGAGAGGTAGAGGGATACCAAGGGATACATGGTGAGAGAGGGAGAGGGATACCAATGGATACATGGTGAGAGAGGTAGAGGGATACCAAAGGACACACGGTGAGAGAAGTAGAAGGAGACCAAGGGACACACGGTGAGAGAAGTAGAAGGAGACCAAGGGACACACGGTGAGAGAAGTAGAAGGAGACCAAGGGACACACGGTGAGACAGGTAGAGGGAGACCAAGGGACACACGTTGAGGGAGGTAGAGGAGACAAAGGGACACACGGTGAGAGGTAGAGGGAGACCAAGGGATACACGGTGAGAGAGGTAGAGGGAGACAAAGGGATACACGGAAAGAGAGATAGAGGGAGACCAAGTGATACACGGAGAGAGAGGTTTCAGGGAGACCAAGGGATACACGGAGAGAGAGGTAGAGGGAGACCAAGGGACACACGGTGAGAGAAGTAGAGGGAGACCAAGGGACACACGGTGAGAGACGTAGAGGGAGACCAAGGGACACACGGTGAGAGACGTAGAGGGAGACCAAGGGACACACGGTGAGAGAAGTAGAGGGAGACCAAGGGACACACGGTGAGAGAAGTAGAGGGAGACCAAGGGACACATGGTGAAAGAAGTAGAGGGAGACGAAGGGACACACGGTGAGAGAAGTAGAAGGAGACCAAGGGACACACGGTGAGAGAAGTAGAAGGAGACCAAGGGACACACGGTGAGAGACGTAGAGGGAGACCAAGGGACACACGGTGAGAGACGTAGAGGGAGACCAAGGGACCCACGGTGAGAGACGTAGAGGGAGACCATGGGACACACGGTGAGAGACGTAGAGGGAGACCAAGGGACACACGGTGAGAGACGTAGAGGGAGACCAAGGGACACACGGTGAGAGAAGTAGAGGGAGACCAAGGGACACACGGTGAGAGAAGTAGAGGGAGACCATGGGACACACGGTGAGAGACGTAGAGGGGGGACACACGGTGAGAGACGTAGAGGGAGACCAAGGGACACACGGTGAGAGACGTAGAGGGAGACCAAGGGACACACGGTGAGAGACGTAGAGGGAGACCAAGGGACACACGGTGAGAGAAGTAGAGGGAGACCAAGGGACACACGGTGAGAGAAGTAGAAGGAGACCAAGGGACACACGGTGAGAGAAGTAGAGGGAGACGAGGGAACACAAGGAGAAGAGAGTCGGAGACAGGCTTGAAGAAGACATAGAAAGATGTTGAGCTTTTGGCAGGGGACAGGTTGACTGGTCATAAGTTTGTTGAAGCCATATGCTCCTTGGGGAGCTGAAATGTGATGATGATGATACTTGAACATGACCCTACCAGATTTCGAACCTGGTAACTTTACCTTGAGAATTCAGCGCCCTGACCACTCTACCACTCGACGTTTATACATTAAATACATAATTTGATTTTGAAACATAGGACATACACTACTCTTAAATTATCAGCTCACCAACTCACTCAGCAACTCTATATTTCCAATACTTTTAAATGAATTCATTCATAAAATTCCTTTACATTCCCTATGGATCAAGGAGCCACCACTACAGATAGTCCCCTTTCAAGAAGCCTTCATCGCACATTCACATGTACTTGCAGCAGTGGTTTCCGAAGCAATTAGTAGTACACGATGTAGTTGCCAGCTTCATGCACATCCTCAAATTAGTCACCTTGCACGATATGTCTGATGGAGCAGTCTACTTATTCATTCTTTGTTTCATCTGAGACACAACGGAAACTATATTAAACTAATCAAATATTCACAGTCATGAAATGATGATACTTTAGGATGATTTAAAAACTCGAGACTTGAACGCTTCATTGAAGTCTATACGTTTTTTCCCTTTTTATTGCACTACGAATCAGTAGCGTTTTACGTGTGTTTTCAACTTTGGTTAGCACACAAACGTATTACTCTGTTCAGCTTCTATGCAACTTCCCTGATGGATGTTGGCACCAGTATATAAAACCACGGAAATAAAATCAGCAGTAAAAACCTCAAGTCATGCCATTTTACAGTAAACTGAAGGCCAAGGTTTCCCGAGTTTGGCTTTTAAAATTATTTTATTGTTGATTTTAGATTCCGTTTTTGTTTTCCTCTACTGTTGGAAGTTCAGAGTAACCACAAGAGCGGGCACTGTAAGTCGGGCTGGGGGTGGGCTCGAATTAAGAGCCCCAATAACGCTGCCATAGCTCTTGACAGGAAGGACTTTACAGCTCTTAGCCTCTGGCTAGACGATGTCACATTCCGAATGATATACTCTGGAAATGTTTCAAATAATCTCCCAAGAGCATTTTTGGACATTTGTATCATTCTGTGGAGAATGCTTAGGGGCGAGTTGTTAGCGCCCAAATAAAAGGGTGTGTAAGTCTAATACGCTCATAAACGGGGGATTGCGTAGAATAGAAGGATTGAAGTGGTATGTGGTGGAACTGAAGACAAGAACTAGGCACGTGCCAGTGCTGTAAGAGATGAGAAGAAGACGTTGGAGATAGAAAGGACACATGCTGAAGAAACCAGTTGATAGCATTACCAGAAAGTCCTTATTAAGGGTGGCTAAGAGGTATGGCGTCCGCCTTGAAGTCTAAAAGAACCCGGGTTCGATTCCCAGTAGAGGAAATATAATTTATGGAAATTTATTTCAGAACCAGTGGTCCTATTGATGTCATACTCCCCCCTCCCCCCCCCCCCGATCTCCTGGATAGTGAGATGGGATGCCTAGCCTTCTCGGTTGTGTGTATATAGGAATCACAGATTCTATAAATATTTTTGTAGTGTGTAGATTTATTAATTTCTAAATTTTGCCAGGGCAGCGGCCGTATGGCCTACTCTTTACGATTTCCAACTGCCGGGTGATTTCTAACGTGCGCAACTTGCACACGGGACCTCCTGTTTTTGTCACCCTTATCCGAGAAGGCTAGGCATCTGATTACATTACCCAGGAGATTATATTACCCAGGAGATTACATTACCTAGGAGATTACATTACCAAGGAGATCATGGGGGATTATAATATTATTAGGAACCGCTGGTTTTGAATAAAAAACGTTCATCAATTATAATTCCCTGTGCTGGGAGTGAACATGATACCTATAGAATTAGAGGCGAATGCCATACCTCTTAGCCACTCCGACCACGACTTTGACTAGAGCAGCCAGGGAAGAGAAAAATGGGGAGATCAAAGAGAAACTGTAGAAGAAACATGGCAGAGAAAGCTACATCATTCATCATATCATGGACAGAGTTGGAAGAAGAGCGCCAGAAACAGAGATCACTGACTAGCAACAGTTCGAGCCCGTTGTTTTATCTGAAACGAAACAGAATGAGAGAAATATATTATTACCATACATTGTGTGCGTTAAATAGGAAATCTTATTTGAAAACTAGTGTAAAAGCCCGTCATAAGACGGGAATTAAATTCAAAAGCTGCAATACCTAACGGTAATTTTACTTATTCAACAGTTTTTTTTTTTTTTAAACCACTGTGCATCACCACAGTACACGAACTACGTAGCAGCAGCGAGGATCCCAATGTGTGTATACGGGATCACACATTCTATAAATATTTTGCACACCGTCATTTGCGCACTTTTCTTTGTCGAGCGTTACTATTTTCGGGAGAGTACATATAAGGGAAACAATACAATTAATGTCTAACTTTCAACCAAAGTTTCATCCCTTAGCGTTAGTGACAGAAAAAGCTGGGATTTTATATACAGGGTGTCCATAAAAGAATGTACCTTTTTCTTTTTTTTTCACCTACTTTATCAGTGTGTAGAGAGACATGTAACAATTACCGGTTGCAACTCAACTGCGAAAGTTTCACTTGAAATACCCGCCTTGCGCATGCCCCAACTTGAAGAGGACTCGCGGGATTTCGTTTTCCAATAAGATGGAGCTCCACCTCACTACCATGGAGCAGTGAGAGGGTACCTCAATGAACATCTCCCACAACGGTGGATCGGTCGCAGTGGTTCAGACAATGCAGTGTTGCTGAGATGGCCCCCGAGGTCCCCAGACATGACACCATGTGACTTCTTTTTGCGGGGCTTCATCAAGGACAGAGTCTTTGTCCCATCGTTGCCTCGAGATCTGGTGGAGCTGAGAGAGCAGATCATTGGAGCCTTTGCTGCTGTTACAGGAGACATGCTGATTCGAGTGTTGGAAGAAATGAACTATCGATTATATATCTGTCGCGTCACGAAGGGTGCACATATTGAGTCTTTGTAAGGTACGCTTAAAAACTTGCAGAGATTATCTTACTTTTGTGATAGAAAGTATCCTCGTAATACATCATGGGGCCGAGAATAAATTTTTTGAAAAGGGTACAATCTTTTATGGACACCCTGTATATTGACGAGATCACACATTCAATAAATATTTTTGTGCACACCGTCATTTGCGCACTTTTCTTTGTCGAGTGTTACTATTTTCGAGAGAGTACATATAAGGGAAACAATACAATTGATGTCTAACTTTCAACCAAAGTTGCATCCCTTTGCGTTAGTGACAGAAAAAGCTGGGATTTTATATATATTGATATTTGTTCCGCACAAGGGCATTAGTATGCATGCGTTCGTGTTGTCATGTGATGACGTGTTTTCGTTTCGATTAGAGACGTGGGTTATTTTTGTCCAATGTGTGTTTGAAAAGGACGAGTTTCAAATGCTAGTCGAATGGCTCTTTTATATACAGCTGGTTTGTGTCTATTGATTAGAAATCTATTATCATATGAATTATGGACTCACGTTATATTGATGAAAAAAAAAATAAAATAAGATATTAAATGAGAAATACAATGTGGATAAAATGGAACGAAATAAGCTTTTGTGAAGAATAGTATGTAGGTAAAACGTATATGAAACTTATAAATTATGACAATGTATATAGTAAACACAAGCTAAAACTGCATGTAAATTGAAAACATCTTGGATCAGAAACACTGAGTTGGATCACGTGTTACAGGCGGTTAGTCTCTGTTGACCATTTTATCTAGGTATTTCGTTTGAACGTTTTCTATTACATATAATGTTATGCACTGATAATGACAGCGAGCCATACATTTGATGTTTATGACGTACATCTGCTTACTTATATGAACAGACTAAATAAGAGTCCTTTAACACACACACACTCACTCACTCACACACACACATATGTATATATATATATCTTCTGAGACAACACTATATAAATCTGTTAAATAGTAGTCTGTAAAGCCAATGGCGGAACAAAATTGAGTTTTGAAGGTCTAAAGTACCCGGACAAGAATGAAACCAGGCCAGGCGGAAGACAGCCGATAGAATAGTATGGTGCTCTCTCTTCTAAAACCTCTACACCTCACGGCTGAAGAGGAACAACTAAGTAAGTAAGTAAGTAAGTAATATAACTTTCTGCTCCTTGTTTGTGAGTGTAAATATTGTACATGTTTTCTTCTCATTTAGGCATAGGAGCCATTCTAGCGTCCATTTGCTTTGTTTTTATAAGGCTTCTTGCATGTTTGCTGTTTTGATATTTTTGTTGACTACCATAACGGTCATCAGCATACAGCGAACTGTGGACCCTCTTTTGTAATTTGTCTATTAAGTCATTAATGTAAATGAGGAACAGTCTAGGATAAATCACACTGCCTTTGGGCATTCCTTTGTTCTAGTTTAATTCTGTGATTTATGTGTTCTTGTAATTGCACTCTATCATGCCTATTTTCAAGGTAAGTAGTTTACCCATTTATAAATACGGTAATGGGTACCTGACTTTGAGTTAGCGAAGGAAAAAGGCAGCAAGGAATGGAACTGGTCACCCCACTTCTCGATGCTAGACCTAGTATGGTGAAGTCTCTAACACTTCACTCCCCTACGGCAGTAACTGCTACGGGACTACCTCTACATACGCCCACGGTATTATTAATCTTACCTCAACTGTTTATGTGTTTGTATCTTTGTTTATTTGTTTTTCCTTGTTCTTTAATTGCCATCTAATATGATACAGTTCTGCCGCGGCTCAAAATTATGCGTTATTGTTTAGTGAAATATTCAGTCTTATTTTCACCTGACTTGGCCGGTTACCTTTCTTCCAGTGATCTACGCTGAACATTCTGCTACTGAAGCAGACAGTAAACAGGACAGGTTAAAAGGATACAGACGGTTACTGACATAGGTGAGAACGATGGGGTCCAAGCACTGTAGACTCGTAGCTGAGGCAGTTAGCACGCTACACCAGCCAAGATGACCCTGCTGAATGACCCCCATAAGTAATTCTTCACGAGGTCGACCCCTTTTATGCGCATGCAATGAAAACAACTAGGGTCATTTGGCGCTCTCTGGAATTTCGAGGTTCCAGGTGCGAATAGGTTTTGAGGGAAGCTAGATATATCTAGATCTACGATTTTTCTCCGCTTTGCACTCCATCGACGTAGCAGACCTCGGCAGACACAAGAAGTAACGCCTTTTAGTTTGAAGATGCCGTCGACGATATTACAATGCACGAAGAAAGACCTGATAATCTTTTGCGTGGCGCAATGCTAGATTTTTTTTGTTTTCAAGCGCGGCACGTCTGAAGTCTTGAGCAGACTTATTCGGTAGATCCATCAAAGGGTAACTTGATCTGAAGCTGTCTTAAAACGTTACAACAGACGTCATCATTGACATCTGTACCCAGGCAACTGACACTGATTTTTTGTGTGTAAGCCATACATTTCTCTAAGGATGGATATAATACACAGCTAATCACGGATATGAAGATACTATCTAATACTAAAAACGCTTGTCTGTGCGTCAGTTGGAGAGTTAAAACATGAGTAAGACTTTGCTGCTCTGGTGGTGTGCTAGAAGTCTTTTTCAGGGACTAGCTATTCACGGAGCTTTACTTTCCTAGCTGATTGAAACTATTAGTCCTTGTCATGGCTCAGCTTTTATCAACGCTACTTTGGAGTTGCCCGTTGTCTTTATTCCAATGGCTTTTGCGCTGTAATCTAACAGAAGGATCGAAACCTGGTAGTCACATGCTTCATTTTACAAAGCTGTAAATGGGTACCTGATTCTGTTCTTGAGTTAGAGGAAGGGAACTGAACACCCCACCTGATTTTTAAAAAGCAAGATATAGTATAGTGAAGTCTCTAACACTTCACTCCCCTATGGCACCATTTGGAAAGGGACTACCTTTATCTACTTTTTTTTTAAATAACCGAATAACTACGTTGAAAGAAGCGTGCCTCGCCATATGAAAGTAACCGCTTGAAGAAAAAAAAAACATGCATTTTAACACCAAGGTTCTACTTCTATCACCTTCCAACACTCAAAGCAGCATATGCCTTCAATAAGCACATGTCACCTCTTCCTGTCACGTGACAGTAGCACAAGGTCTTCCCATGTCTTCTTCATCCCATTCAGGACCGTCCCCAGTTCTCCTTTCCATGTGTTCCCTGGTCTTCCTCCACCTCTCCTTTCCATGTGTTCCCTGGTCTTCCTCCACCTCTCTTTTCCATGTGTTCCCTGGTCTTCCTCCACCTCTCCTTTCCATGTGTTCCCTGGTCTTCCTCCACCTCTCTTTTCCATGTGTTCCCTGGTCTTCCTCCACCTCTCCTTTCCATGTGTTCCCTGGTCTTCCTCCACCTCTCCTTTCCATATGTTCCCTGGTCTTCCTCCACCTCTCTTTTCCATGTGTTTCCTGGTCTTCCTCCACCTCTCCTTTCCATGTGTTCCCTGGTCTTCCTCCACCTCTCTTTTCCATGTGTTCCCTGGTCTTCCTCCACCTCTCCTTTCCATGTGCTCCCTGGTCTTCCTCCACCTCTCCTTTCCATGTGTTCCCTGGTCTTCCTCCACCTCTCTTTTCCATGTGTTCCCTGGTCTTCCTCCACCTCTCCTTTCCATATGTTCCCTGGTCTTCCTCCACCTCTCCAACAAAGTTTATTTGCATCACGGGCAATTGCACCAAAATAGACATGAACACAGAATGATAAAATGTGCCAATGTTTTCACAATTGTTTACATCCTACGTCACAAAACCAAATTATACGATGATCAGTGTGTCGTGTTTTCCGACTACATGACAAGTGATGAATAACCGCTCTGAAATAAACTATAACAGAGAACAGGTACACTGGAAGAACTTGAATAAGTTGATAACACGGAGCTGTTAAATAACTCTTCGAATTTTTAGCTACGCGACCTAACCCACTGACAGATATCACATGGCATTGGGCCGAAGGACGAGAGCCCAAGCGCCGCTGGATCAATAACAACAACAACAACAACAACCAAACCTACTGACTATTAGAACACATAATTGTACTAATGGGTGTCTCATTTACGTAGGTACTAATATGTATATGCATTGCTGAGTGTCTCTCTTATTCTGGGGAGGAAAGCTATCTATATATTCTGTACTTACTAGAATAATCTATTTCTCGAAATTCCACGGATCCGATGGAATCAATTGTGGTGAAGTGGGATGTTATAAATACTTATAGGGAACTTAGTGTACTGACTGAGATCAGCTGTGAAGGTATCTATATCTATTAAGAGTAGTGTATTATAGATAACCTTACTTGCTACCACATATCTATATATCTCAGTCAGAATTATTCTGGAATAGTGTGATGCTACGTTATGTGTCTAGGGTATGAGTATGGTGAAGTGTAAGTCACAACAACAGACAGATAAACAATTTAATTTAATCCACTACTCTTAACAACACTGTGACACTCACATACATATAACACTCTATGAGAATATCTTAAAGAAGTCACTCGTAACTTTTCAATTAACAATATGTATTCATTACTGTCATAAATGTGTATGTGTCCTGATTCAAATACAAAGGAACCAGGAATCACAATCAATGTTAATTACAAGTTATGTACAGAATGTATTAATATGAATCTGGGAGTGACATATATTATTAAAAATATCCTATGTGTGTCAGTTGTGTAATAGTAGTATGAGGTAATACTGGTTTTGTTTTGTTCAAGCTCTGTTGGTAGTTGTCATCATGACTTCAATAGTTTGTCTTAAGGAAATTAGTATTGGAGATGTTCTCAGTTCCTGATATGAAGACAATTAATTTCCCCTCTTAATATTATTTTTACAAAGTCATTTCAAGATGAGGGGACATAATGTTGAGCTCAGCTGGCCAAGTTAGCTTATCTGGCGTGATGGCGGCAGGAAAGGACTCCTCTGCTCGAATTCTCCTCTGGGCTCAGGAGACACCTCACTGATAGCTAAAAGGACCAAGGAGTATGCTGTCCGACTCTGGATTCAGCAAAGCTCTGACCAGGTGCTGCTCAGTACCATCAAGACCACTGTCCCACAATTTCATGGAAATAAACACAGATACGTTGATTAGCAATGAATTCTGGCACAATTACTGGCACAAATTTCCATCTGCTTATGTTCCAGGCTTTTATTTTAGCAAAATTGTGAGCTGGCTTCAACGCACTGTTGCTTTATCAAGCTTATTTAAACAAGTGGTTTCGAACTAACGCTCCCAAGTGTGTATATCAGCGAGTCTGACCAATGAGCCCCGTTTCGACAAGTGTTTGAAAAAATGTTACCTTTCCCCGTTTCCCCTAACAACGAAAGATAGTATTTATAGCCCGACCAATCGTGGTTAGGCTTTCATTTGTTGCGCTCCAATCAATTGGGAGTTTACATGGTAGGCTATTTCTGTAACGCAAAGTTTTTTTCAAACACGTTATAAAAAAATTTTATGAGCAGAAATGATTTTATGCTGTCAGGCACCCCCAATATTTTATTCTGGGTATAATTTATTAATTCCTGGACTATTTGCGTAACGTTTTACATATTATTTGTCAGCAAGCCCTAAGGAACCCAAAAATACAAATTTAAAGGAGCTACGTGGCTGCATTCAAAATATGCAATTTCTTCTACCTCCTGTTTCAAAGATGTGCTGTCTGGGTACTGTTATGTTTTCAACCGTAAACCCATCTATTGTTATCTTTCCTAATAAGCGTTTTTTATGATTTTAAAACCTAACTCTGGGATGGTTAATGTATTTTATCACTGTCCGTCTGAAAAAAAGTTAGTGCATGGCCTTACACGCGTGATGGCAGCATTTGTGTATCGCGCGACGCGTGTTGCATGCGTTCCTGATTTTCAGCCCTCCCTCTCTCTTTATCCTTTTGACCATCTGTTCGTTCGTTTTGGTAACGCAGTGTAGAAAAAGACATGAATGGAATTTAAAATTTAGGTCAACTTGCATATTTCAAGGTTTTACTTAGAAAGGCAGCACATTTTATTGTGTGTTTGGGAAACGCGTGTATGTTGCAGAAGGCCTATTTAACGTGGAAACGTTACAATTTGCAGACGAAGCATAAAACAAAGGGGATTTCGAGTACTGTCATTGTGACAGCACTGTTCTTTACCATTCTTCTTCCTTTCTTTATTATATGTATTTATTAGGCTTTATATTTACTTGATAATTTATATATGTGGATTAGAATATTCCACGACATCAATCAATTAATCGATTTCTTTATGTCTCCTATGATTATAGGTCTTCAACAAAAACACTCTTAAGTCCTGCCCGTGCCTTAATCTCAAGATTTTTTCACGTCTGCCTCGTCATGTTCACTGTAGTCTCCGGCTCTCTTCTCCGTGTATTCTTTGGTCTGCCCTTTCTTCTCATTCCGTGGGGATTCCAGAACAAGGACTGCCTGGTAATGCTATCAACAGGTTTCTTCAATGTGTGTCCAGTCCATCGCCAGCGTCTTCTTATAATCTGTTGTTCCTTATCTGGTTCTTTTCAATCCATCACAATGGCGTCAAGAAAATAAACATGTGTACCACGCGATGTTTGAGATCTATATAAAACTAAGAACTATAATTCACGAAAATCAATAGTCCTGCTATTTCTCTTTTCTAACGTTATGAACACAGGTCATACTTCTTTGGCTGTTGATGAACATGATGAGACCGTTGCACTGACACTTGCAGATCTGTCGCAGACACGTTGAGGTACTGATCCAGCTGAAGAGGTTCACGAGCAGACAAATGGTTATGTGGAGCTTCCATAAACATAGATATGCTCAAAGAAGGTGCTTCTGTTGAGCTGCTGTAAAATTGTTTTACTTACTAGGAGTCATCATATGCATTTGTTTTCGGAAATGTGTTTCATAACGTTACCTCGTCGAATTCGACTCCGGTGTCTTCCGGCAAATTGATCGTTATCAAATCGAACGAGGTATGCGTCCTACAATACGTTTGGCGTTACAGTAAAGTCAAAGACAGCTTGTGGTGGTGAAAATCTTGACGACAACTAGTTCATCAAGTTGGACGATTTCCCCCCGTCTGAAATGACTTTCTGTTGTGCCTTGATCATCGTGAGAGATAATGGTGTGCTTGGTTGTAGCCCATGCAGTAATCCAGCAGTTAATTTACTTGAAACAAGGTTATCGATTGTTCTGCAGGGGAACAGCTATTCGTTTTTAGTCTACAATTTTAATGTTTTCTCCGTAACGGAGGAGTTGGCTAATCGGTTAGAGCGTTTTCCTTTCTCGGCACAGCATCAGGGTCCGGGATTGAAACCTGGCAGCTTCCTGCTCCAGTCTACTAAGATGTAAATGGGTACTAGGCTGTGCTCGTACATTAGGGACAGCAAAGTTACGGAGGAATGTAAATGGTCACAACACCTCATACATCTAGACCTAGTACGATGAAGTATCTAATACGCTACTCCCCTAAGGCAATTTGTTCCATGGGACTATCTATCTACCTCCTCAACAGATATTTGCCATGACGAAAGTTCTGACTGATCCTTCAGTTTTTACACTGGATGTGAAATGGAAGGGAGTTGTGGTCCAATGAGTGATAAAGTGATGTTCAATTCAGTGTGACGTACATAATTCCTGAAATTTCTGCTAAGTGATTAGGTACCATTGTCTAAGCCAATACTTCTTGGAAATTATCGTGCTGCATATTCATTCGTTCTTTAAGTAAAACCTTTATTATTGCAGACACCTGAGTTGACTGCATATTTGCGGATTCTATGGCTTCTTGCACAAAAATAAAAGCAGCAACGTGGGCATGCTGCTTTGGCGTCAACTGAAATAGTGTGAGCCAGTGGCGTACTAAAATGGGTGCGAGGGGGGTGGGCCGCCCCGGGTGACAGCCAGGAAAGGGGTGCCGTTGGACACTATTATGATAGTTCTTACTGTTAAAAATGTACTTGCAAGTGAGTTTCTTTAAAAGGGGGAGGGTGTCAAAGGTAAGATCCGCCCTGGGTGCTAAATACTTTTGGGACGCCTCTGTTGTGAGCAGCTGTTTCTTGCAATAAAGAAGCAGAAAGTTTGTCACTTCTTTCTTTTTGTTGTTACCCACGTTTCGGAGATATCTTCTTCTTCATGTACCATGCCTGGTGGCTCTGGCAACCATGTCTCGCCCCAATTTCCTGCTGCCATGACTGTTTATCACATCTGTTGTTGACTTTTGTCCATGTCATGATGTCAAGCTGTCTTGTATCTTTTCTCTTCGTTTTCCTCCATAACGTTTTCTTTCAATCTTTCCTGTTGTCACGATATATTCCAGCTTTCTTCTTTCCATGACGTGCCTAAAGACATCGGACTGCCTCCGTCTAATGAGTAACAAGTTTCCTTTGCACACTGCCCTCTTTCACGACATCCTCATTACTATTTTTTAGTTGTCCATGGTATTTTTAACATTCTGCTGTAGAATCATATTTCTGTGGCCTTCTGTACTCTTTCTACTTGTTTACTAATTGTCCATGACTCACTTCCATGTGACAGGAGTACCTCTATTTAGCACTGAAGAACTAAAATTTCATACAGACACATATTCATGCCATACATTCAGAGACTTAATTCACGCCATATGGAGACAAATTCCCGCCATACATTCAGAGACTGAATTCACGCCACACGGAGACATAGTCATGCCATACATTCAGAGACCTACTGTAATTAACGCCATACAGAGACAAATTCATGCCATTCATTCAGAGACTTAATTCACGCCATACGGAGACAAATTAATACCATACATTCAGAGACTTAATTCACGCCATATGAGACAAATTCATGCAACAAATCCAGGTCAAGGATAGTCTAGCACTGAAGAATACATCGTTCCGCTCTGTGTTTCTCGTCCAGCATTTACACACAACGTGTGTCGCTTCTGCAGATGTTTTTATTTCCTTGGAAGCTAAAATTCACAGGCGGGACAAGTCCCGAGATTATGAGCTGCTAACGGCGTCAGATGGTTCATATTGCCTATTTAATGCTATATGTGTCAGGTTGAATCATCGCCGAGTCCAGTAAAACTAACAATTTCTCTTCCAGTCATTATCTGCAAAGTGCGTCTTTTCCTAAACTGTTTAAGCAACAGATTTAGATCTTGTACAAATAGAACTCTACTTCAAAGCCAACAGATACGCAGGCAAATCTCAAATCTTTAAAACATGTCTGGTTTTTTTTCCCCCATCTGCAGCGATAAAAATCTGTCTTACTCAAGTTTTCATTGGGTAGGTTTTGAAATTTGACGGGTTAAGTGGTTTTATTCTAACAACTTACCCCTACTCAATCACCAACTTGTAAATTTGTCTACCTGGCCCTGACGTTATCAATTTTCCCGAGCAATTGATTTCATTCCATTCCAATTTATCGTTCATTTCTATTTTCTTTTCTCTCACTTCTACATTCGCAGGAGAGAAAAAAACCTGCACCTTTGATCAATGTCATAGCCTAGGGGTCGGTAACCCAGAAGCTTTTGGGATCTACTTTAGTAACTCTGAGTCCTCTAAAGATCTACCACACACACACACACACTCTCATATATATATATATATCTTCTTCTTCTTCTTCTTCTGTCCTTAGCCACCGACCGTCAAAGCAGTCAGTGGCCATTACGCCTAGTGGCGTCTTAGGGCAACAGCAGATAGGTTTTCTTTGCCATTGTTTCCCATCACGCCTAGTGGCGTCTTTAGGGCAATGGCAAATCAACCCATTTGCCGTTGTTTCCGTAATCGAAGTGTCTGGCAAACGGGTGATCAGCCCGTTGGTATATATATATATATATATATATATATATATATATATATATATATATATATATATATATATATATATATATATATATATATATATATATATATATATATATATATATATATATATGTGTGTGTGTGTATTTGTGCGTGTGTATATAATTTTAAGTGTGGGGGAGGGAGAGGGTATGATGAACTTTACAACGAAAATATCACGTTACTATCTCATGCAGTTCACACGTGTATTTCAGTATCCAGCTCGAGAGTTTTCATTGGGAATGCAGACAAAGTACCTTTGATCCCAGGTTACCTGCGATTTTAAATGCCGGCGGGACAGGTGTAGTCCGAAATTTCCTTAATTTAAAAAGTCGTCCACCCCCCCCCTCCCCCGCACCCCTACCCCGCAGAACGTACCTATTTCTTTTTTTTTTTTACCTACTTGACCAGTGTGTTGCGAGACATGTAACAATTACCGGTTGGAACTCAACTGCGAAAGTTTCACTTGAAATACCCGCTGCGTGCATGCGCACTTGTTTGAGTCTTTGTAACGTATGCTTAAAAACTTGCAGAGATTATCTTACTTTTGTGATAGAAAGCATCCTCGTACCACATCATGGGGCCGAGAATAAATTATTTGAAAAGGGTACAATCTTTTATGGACACCCTGTACAGATATATGTGTGTGTGTGTGTGTGTGCGTGTGTGTATGTGTGTGTGTGTGTGCGTGCGTGCGTGCGTGCTAGCAAGTAACCCGCCAAAACATGGCAGAAAATAATTATGTTGTATTCTTTCTACTGCATGTCCTGATGAAAGTAATAATTATCCTGTGATCATTACATTTCTTTCCATTCCTTTTCAACTTCATTGGATCTTTGTAGTCAAACGTATCGTAATTTATGGTCAATGGTTAGCGTACATAGGTTGTCATAGCCGGGAGTTGTAGTGAGGATAAGTTCCCACTGCAAATAAATGATTCTGTGGCACGCGCCTCAAATAGCCTCTGACAAGGCCCAGCTTCCGGCCTTCATGTGTGGCTCAAGTTGAGCCCGGCGGAACTGTTTCCACTGACGAGAGAAGGAGTGAAGGCGAGTCACTGGCGCCTTAAACCAGCAGCTTTGGACAGATAGGGCTCGTGATCTTTGGTTAGTAGCCTGTCTAAGAAAAGGTAAAACTCTGAACTCAAACCCCTATCCGTTTATGGGAAAGGCTCCGGGAGTAAACCCTGAGGATGAATCCGGAGTTGGAGTCCCTAAGGCATTCTAATGTTGATTTGATATTATTTTGGCAACTCCTTCGACGTGGCTGGAACCAAACTGTATTGGCTACTGCCGTTCCTTTGGATCTACCGGCTACATGGAGAGGGGGAACATGCTGCATGGGAAACAGCTCGATCTCCATATAACTGTTCCCAAGCTCGCGCCTTGGAGAGGACACTCCAGTTTATTTTATATTTTTAACGAAAAAAATAAATAAATAAAATAAAATAAATAAATTGAATTTAAAGGAATGGTAGCTATTTCATTGGCCATTCAACTTAGCATTAATATTAGAATGGCGTCTTTTCTGTATTTTTCCGTAAAGATGGAGGAATTTTTTCATTGTTCGTAACAGGACGTTCCACTTAGACATTTATCAGTGTATAAGTTTGTGTGTGGATAAATGTATATCAGGGGCGTACTCTGGTAATGCGAGCTAGGTGTGCTGCTACTTAAAATGAATATGTACGCGTACTATTTAACCTCTTCCCCTCTTAATTTAAAAACCAACTATATTCAATTAGGCAACGATAGTTATTCGGCTGGAAGAAAAACATTAACTAAATAATAGATATTTTCACTTACAGGTTTCACTTGAAGATCAGATCTATTCTTCTTTCCTTTTGCAGAAATTTCTCTGTTACAGCATCGTAAAATGTATTCTTCATTCTAACCTTGCTCAAAAGTTCCTTTTCAATGGACAATAGGCTGAGACTGGAGAGTCGATCTTGACCTTGTGTAGATCTGTGGTAACTGTGTATTCGCTTTAAAGCTGAAAACGATATTTCTACAGAAGCAGTAGTTGCTGGAATTGTCATTATCAATTCTGCCAGCTTGAACACTTCTTTAAAGCCTGAACTGAGATCATTTTCAACTAGGAACTGCAGTTACTCATGAACTGACTTGTTGCAGAACTCATCCGAACAATAAAGTACAAGTTCATTCTTTAATCTTATATAGTCGAACATTTCTCCATAAACGTCTTTTAATTTTTTGATGAGGTCCTCTGGAAAATTTTTCTTGAAACTGGTATACTTTTGCTCAACAAGAAGGTGGAAATATTCAAGTTTCTTTAAAGCTGCAAACCGTGTTTCTGTGTGAACACTAATGTTATCAATGATTTCAAAATACAGTTGGCAACATGCATCTTTTCCTATACAACCACGGCGTCGTTTATTTGTAGGTGATTCAAATTCTTCTCCCCTCCTTCCCAATGCAGCATACCAAATCTCATTAAAGGCAGTATCCCTTGCTCGTTGAAGTTCTATTTTCTTGCAGCAGTACAAAATATCGAAATTTCTTGTTTGAAGTAAATTGTATAAAACATCTGTATATGCAAATAATCTTGAAAATACTTGAAGTAGGAAAATTGTATTTAGGCTCCTCAAGAAAGACAAAAAGCCTTGCGATTTAACCACTGTGTCAGCATCCCATTCTAAAAAACAATCAATGACATTTTCAAGAAAGTCAATAAGCTCTAACCAATGATCGTTCACTGTATGTACTAATCTGGAAGTGAAGTTCCACCTGGTAGGTGCTACAGTTGGCAACTTCTTAGAAAGAATTTCTTGAAGAGCTATTGTTCTCTTAGAGTGTCTTAGACGATTTTGAGAAAAATGCAGAAAGACCAATGAGAGTTATAAAAAAAAATATTGCAGTCTTTGATATTCATCAAACTTTGTTGCAAGACGAGGTTCAATGCATGGGCACAGCAATGAGTAAAGAGTGCCTTTGGGTAAATGTGACAGACGAACTCAGCCGACTCTGAATGACCCTGAAGTGTTGGATGATATAGTACGACCTTCGTAGCGACCCCTTGGATAACATCAGTGCCCCCGAATATTGTAACCTTTCGTCAAACGAGATTTTTTTTTCTCACCTGGACTCATTAGCTATGCAACCGTTCCACACGTTTGCTGATTAATATGTGGACAGTTTACCTATCGTTCATTCTGGTCATCGCATTGATTTAAGGAGAGATTAAATCACGCCCATGGACATCTCTTGAGCAATCATATGCAGTATTTTCATTAACTTGCCCAGAGGGGGCGGCGCCAGAATCAAACAGATAGTAGCGACCACGATCAAAGACACAGACTGGGGGATTTCAGGAAAGACTAGCGCCACCATCAAAGACAGTAGTGGTCCCTGAAACGAGCGACGCAAGTTCCTGCCGGTATTTCGCATCTCCGTGCCAAACGCAGAACCGATCGCAGTGAAAGCGAACGGGGAAAACAGGAACGGTCGCAGCGAGCGGAGATACGAAGACCAGGGGCGGCATCTCTCTTTAGTCTGGCGGTCAGATCCCCAAAAGTGTCCTGAGATCTAAAAAGGTGTCAATTTTCTCATGTCCCACTCATCTTGCAATTAAGTTAGATATATACAGACCACGTAGAAATACACTTTATCACTCGTTGGCCAGACCTTCACAGAAGCACTAGCTATATTTGAAATCCTGCTAGATTATCCCCTGGATTTTTATATATATTTGCAGTGAATTCTATTTCTGTGCAAAGCGGTAATATATGATGATGATGATGATGATATAATCCCTTTAGCTGTGAGCAGGTAGCTCTTGACAGCCCATTGCCTCTCTGACAAAGGTGCAAGTCTTCCTCAGTTGCTGTGATGATGTGTAGAGTGTATTGTGGATGGTTGGGTGCGATGGGAGTAGTTGGCGTCGCAGGTCTGTTAGTCTTGGGCACTGTAACAGTATGTGTTCAACTGATTCCTCATGGTGGTGGCAGTGCCTACAGTTTGGTTCACGTAGTGGGTCTATTCTATTTAAATGTTTATTGACAGGGGCATGGCCTGTTCTCAGCTGGAAAATTAGACTCTGATCTCTTCTTTTCAGTTGTTTAACTGGATCTTGAGGGTTTGGTTTAGCTTGATGTTTGAAGAATAGCCGCCCTGTCTGGGAGGAAGCCCATTGGTTTAGCCATTCTTCCCTATAATTGTTTCTCAGGATCTGTTGGCAGGTTTGCAGTGTGGTACTTGATGGGAACTGGGGCAGTGCTGCTCCTCTTTTGGATAGTTTGTCGGCTTTTTAATTTCCTGGGACTCCAACAAGCCCTGGGATCCACTGGAGTGTAACTTCGACGCAATAGGAAGTGAACAGTTGGTCAATAAATCTACAGATGTTATTAATGTTAGGGGACATTTTGCTTTCTAGGGCTTGGAGTGCTGATTTTGAGTCTAAGAATATAACAATATCCTCAGGTGGAGTGATGCCACTTTCAAAGTCTGAGATTATCCGGCACAATGCTTTTTCTAGTGCTGTTATTTCTGCATCATAGCTGGAACAAATTTCTCCGCAAGGGCCAAAGATGCAAAGGTGGTCTTCTGGGTGCTGGTTGGGATATTTTATCACTGCGCCATATCCAGCATTGATGGTAGCTTTAAATGCAGATCCATCTGTGTAGACATGGATGATGTCTTGTGGATATGAATCTATAGTTTCTAAAGCGATGGTTTTCAGTAGTGGTCCTAGAGTGTTCTTGTCTGCTGAGGGGTCAGAGAGTTCAGTTCTTACTATGGGAGTAGTTGCCTGCCAATAAGGTGGTTCATTATTGACAGTTACCATCGGCTTTCTAAATGCTGGTAGGTGGTGTTTGATGCTAGCTTCTTTTGCATTTTTAAGAAAAGATGTCTTTTGTATTCTGTGTTTTTGGTGCCACTGCTCTATCATTTTCCTATTCTCCTCCTTTGTGTCCTTTCGTATGTTTCCACTGCTGAACGTTCTCTTCTTAGGTTTAAGGGTTCAATATTGGTGTTGATTTTGCATGCATCTGTTGGCGTTGTCTTCATGGCACCACTTATAAACCGTAGAGCGTGATTTTGGACTTTGTCTAGCTTTTGTAAGAGGCTTTTACTTGCAATAGTTTGGAGAGGGAGCGAGTAGTCAATTACTGGGCGCACATATCCAGTATAGAGTTGGCGTAATGAGTGCTGGTCTGCTCCCCACCCACAGGAAGAAAGGTGCTTAATGAGCCTGAGTCTTGTGGATGCTTTCTCAATCAGCTTGTCTATGTGGGGTCTCATGGTAAGTCTACGGTCGAGCTCGACTCCAAGATATCTCGGGCATTCTTCATATGCTAATTTCTCTCCATTCATCCAGACCTCGATGTTGTTCTCATTAACTCTCTTGTTTAGACTGAACAGGCCATACACAGTTTTCTCTACATTGATTTCAAGTTTCCAGAACTGGCAGTATGCAGAGATGGTTGCCAGGTTTTTGTTCATATTTTAGGTGATGGTTTGGAGGTATTTTCCTTTTGTCCAGATGACTAGGTCATCAGCAAATAGTGCTTTTTGGCAGGTGATGACATCTGGGAGGTCATTTATAAATATAAGAAACAGTGTACAACTTAGTGCTGATCCCTGAGGCAGTCCTTCCTCCAGGGTTCTTTGTTTTGATATTGCTCCACTGAATGTTGTTTGGATTGTTCTGTTGTGGAAGAAACCTTTTAACCAGTTGTACATTCGCCCTGATATTCCCATTCTTCGCATTTTGAAGAGGAGGCCTATCCTCCAGACTCGATCATAGGCTTGTCTAAGATCAATAAATGTTGCAAGCACATTTCTTTTTTCTTGGAAGGCATCACCTATCTCTTGGGTGAATCGTATCAACTGATCCATTGTCTGTTTGTTTCTTCTAAAACCTGACTGATTGGTGTTTAAGATCTTATTGCTTTCTAGCCACCAATATAGCCTTTCATTTATCATCCTTTCAGTGATCTTGCCTAGGTTTGATGTCAAGGAGATCGGTCGATAGCTTGTTACTTCATTGGATGGTTTGTCCTTCTTAAGGACTGGGATGATATTGGCTTTTCTCCAGTCTGTTGGTAACTTGCCTTCTCTCCAGGTCTTGTTAATGAGGTCAAGGATGGTGGAGAGTTCATAATTTGAGAGGTTTGAGATCATCTCGTTAGTGAGCCGATCAGGTCCAGCAGCTTTTCCTTTCTTGCATTTTTTTAGGGCCATCTTGAGTTCTGAAAGAGTGAAGTTCTTGTCAAAGACCTCACAGCTAGCTGTTGGTTGTTTCTCCATCATTTTGGTGAGTGATCTGATAGCACTGTCAAGTCTCTTGCGTGGTTGTTTTTTGTTTACGTTAGCAAAGTGCTTATTGAAGGCTTCTGCTTTCTGTGCATCCCTTGTTAGTGGTGGTTCAGTGCTTGTAATGATGGGTTCAGGGTTTTTCTTTCTTTTAATTCCTGAGAGATTTGATATGAGGCACCATGCTTTCTTTCCGTCTTTCCGCAAGTTTAACTCTCCACATTTCTTAACCCATGTTTCTCTTTTTGCTTTTTTGCTCAGACGTTTAACTTTTGCAGTTAGGCGGTTATAATTTGCTTTGTTGGCGGGGGTTGGGTGTTTCTCAGCTTGCCGTCTTGCTTTTTTCCTCTCGTTTACAGCAGCCTCCAGTTCTGTACTCCAGTAAGGTTTAAACTTTCTCCTACATCCTCGTGGAATGGCTACTTTAGCAGACTGCAGTAGTGCTGTAGTGATTTTACTATATACCTTGTCTATGTCTAGCGTCATGTCGATGGCCTCGAATCGTTGTCGTACTTGTCTCCTGAAGAAATGCCAGTCTGCCTTTTTGTAGTTCCATGGGGGTGATGTTAAGCAATTTCTTTTTATTTCCCTGGTGTTTGTGATCTCAAGGAGGATGGGTCTGTGGTCACTTCCGATGTCGTCGAGCACTCTAACTGAGCAATGTGGGTGGATATCTGCTGTTACTAGGGTGAGATCTGGTCTGCTTTTTTGTTCCACTGGCGCGGTGGAGCAATGTCGGTGGGGTGTGAGCATTCTGCAGTAGGATGAGTGTGGTAGTATTAGTGAGTTCTTCTATAGCTATTCCTGTTGGGTTCCTGTCTGTGTAGCCCCACAGAGGTGAATGACCATTCATGTCACCAGCAATGATCATTCTCCTCAAGTCCGTGGTCTGGAAAGGCTTCAGAGCAAGGTGTGTTTTTTGGCGGGTTGTAAATGTTAATGATTTTCAATGGCTTTCCACCACTCCAGACTATCACTTCCTGTAGATCTGTTTCGTCATTGGTTTCAAGAGCAGAAACCTCAGCCTGTGTATCATTCCGGATAAGTGTCACTAATCCTTGACATTTTTATACACTTGCACTGGTACACTGTATAGCCTGTGATATGGAAGGAGGTGTCTTTTGGTAGCATTGCTTCTTGGATAACTGCAACATGGATTTTTAGGTCCAGTAGAAGCTTGGTTAGTTCAAGTATTTTGTTTCGGATTCCTGATATGTTGAGTTGGAGGACGCGTAGTGAGTCTGTGTTATATATATTATTATTACTGGTAGTATACTTTTCACTACCCTCCCCAGGTACCGAAGGGCAGCGCGGGCCTTGATAACCGAGGCGACACCCGAGCTCGTATAGAGTCTGTTGTCTTAGAGGCATGTTCATGATTTCAGGGGAGTATGGATGCATTTTTCAGTATCCCCGAAGGGAGGCAGTCCAGTGTATCAGTATCCCAGGATCGTCACGTCCTGCCAGAAAAATAGCATATACATCTGGGTCAGCTAATTCATCATTCTTCAGTCAGCTTTGCCAACCCTTCTGCAGTGATGGTATATCTGGCGTTCCCCGCCACCTAGGAGGCTGTCACAGAGGGACAAAGGTGCAATGTCCGCTGGCCTGCATCTCTTCGTCATCCATGGGGATTATTGGATAGGAGACAAACAGCGAAGAATGAGGCAAGAAAGCATTTAACCCATGAAGTGGAGGTGGATTGGTGCAGACCAGAGCTTGTACCACTCGCCGGTGGGTTCTCTCCAACCAACGGCAAGGTAGGCTTAGGTGTGGAGAGAGCGGTAATATATATATTGTGTAAAGTGATTAGTGGTCTAGTTCATTCATTCTATTTCACTGGATTTTGTGTTAATTTAAATCTATTAAATTAAACCATATCAATAGTTCCAGTTGTAAATGTAATGATATATCTGCTATATTATTTCCAAAAAAAAGATAATAGATGCTTAAATGCTGTAATTAACTTTTAAAGTCGCGAAGGAATTTATAATTAATAAATTTAGTTAAGTCCTATATTTATAGATGTGTGTTTTAACCATTAGAACTCGCGCAGTGTTTATTAAATACATAATTAAATACGCGAATATATATATATATATTTATAAATAGTCTTAACGGGAAATTCAACGCGCTTTAGAATGTTATTTGATTTTTCGGTATATTACATGTCTTTTTCTTTCATACAGAGTGATCGTAACCTTTGCGATCCCAGCAATAAAGAAATCATCTTAAAAACTTCCAGACATATTGATGAAACATTTTTAAATTTAATCTTGTGGCGGTTCAATGCGACCTAGCTATCATAATTACATGAAAGACAGCCTACCCAAGACTATTTAAAGAACAATCATCATATTAAAATTACAAATCTGTAAGATAAACTGGAAGTTGAACCGTGCCAGTAGCGATACTTGATTTACTGCCATACTGTGAGAGAGTACATATTTTCCTGAACTGTGACGGCTTAAGTTTTTCCTCACTGGATTAATAAACTTACCGGTCAGTTACTATCATCACGCATTGAAGGAATTCTACCATAGCGGAAGATTAAAGAGACCACTTCATTTCACCCCTGTGTCGAACTGTGTCAGTGCCATCCCATAGACTCCTTTTTATATAATAAAACACAATAACTCTTAGGCTTCAAGTCCGGCGATAAGTGAGAATAGTTGCTATCAGCAAACCTCGCAACATCAGGGGCGGGACACGGAAGTACCAGACCTTTTCATAAGTCAAGAGTGTAATTGCTGTTTATATAATTCTATTGGAGTGTCTGATGCTGTAATCGGTAAGTGTGTGAATATATGAGTGTGGATCCTCACGCGCGTGTATGAATGACAGGAAATTTAATCTTTTTTTTTTTTGTAACCATTTTGTTAACTTGCTTACCTGGTAATATAATTGTCTGTACACCCTGCATTGTTCCTTTAAGTGGGATAGTTGATAATTTGTTAACTCTATTTAAAACCCCCTCCTTTTCATTTGCTTAGTTAAGGGAAGAACAATTGGGAAGAACAGGATTCTTTCTACCACCCATACCTAATTTTGAAACACCTCTTTCAGAGTAATTAACTTCACTGTTAGGTTAACGTACCTATGTTCCTGATAACTATCTATCTTTGGACTGGGTTTATCTTTGTCTAATAAGCGGGACGGGCTTAGTCGATACCAATCTTCTTCACCCCTCCCTACCTTGTTATTTGCATTTTTTCTGTACTTATGATAATTTTTTGCTGTAAACACATGATTATTGTAGTGATTGTTTTTTTAACTTTAATAAACAACATAAACTTAATTGTTACTGTGTTGGAATACCCAAAGCCCAAAATTTCCCCTATTTGTGTAAGATAGTTGTATCCACGTCGTCTGTGTGTTTGAAGCACCAAATCGGTGTGAGAGCAGGTGTGTGTCTGGAAACTGGCAAATAATTGTTTGACCAGGAGAGCCTGAAGAGTAGATTGAGAGAAACGATTTGTCGTAAATAAGTCTGTCTTTACTCTCCTCCAGCACTCTGTGAAGCAACTATTTACTCTCTACATTTCTATCACTGAGCGTTTCACCATCATTCTACACTCTAAACCGGACCACTATTTCTAAGACTCTTTCTCTCTAAATAAATTTACGACAGTAAACATCTTCTTCTTCTTCGATCCTTAACCACCGACCGTCAAAGCAGTCAGTGGCCATCACGCCTAGTGGCGTCTTGTAGGGCAACAACAAATTGATTCCAGTTTGCACGGTCGGTGGCCATCCTTCATACAGTGCCCCAACTCTGGTTCATTCTTTGCATCTCAGCCTCCACAGTCCTCCGCCAAGTTGTTTTTGGTCGGCCTCTCTTTCGCTTTCCTTCAGGGGTCCAAAGCATAGCTGTTCTTGTGATGGTGTGGTAAAATGGGATGTTATAAATATTTATAGGGGACTTAGTGTACTGACTGAGATCAGCTGTGAAGGTATCTGTATCTAATAGGTGTAGTGTTTTACAGATAACCTTACTTGCTACCACATTTAAACCTCAGTCAGAATTATTCTGGAATATTGTGATGACTACGTTAAATGTCTAGGGTTATGTAAATGATGAAGTGTAAGTCACAACAACAACAGACAGATAAACAATTTAATTTATTCCACCACACTTGACAACACTGTGACACTCACACACATTTAACACTCTATAAGACTATCTTAAATGAGTCACTGGTAAAGTTTCAAATATTTATGTATTAATTACTTTCACTACTATATATATATATATATATATATATATATATATCCTGATTCAACTACAAAGTGAACCAGGAATCACAATCAAATGTAATCACAATTTATATGTACAGAATTTATGAATATGAACCTTGTAGTGACATATTTTATTAATATTATCCTATGTGTGTCAGTTTTGTAGTAGTACTATGAGGTAATACTGGTTTTGTTTTTCAAGCTATGTTGTTATTTGTCATCATGACTTCAAGTGTTTGTTTATCTTGGAAATAGTATGGGGAATCTTCACCGTTCCTATCAATTTAAACAATGTATTGACCCTCAGTTTTACTATAATGTCAAGTTTTGAGGGGACACATAATGTTGAGCTCCTCTGGCCACAGAGGCTTAACTTTCGTGATGGCGGCAGGAAAAGACTCCTCTGCTCGATTGCTCCCCTGTGTTCTGGAGACACCTCACTGGTCGCTATCTGGATCCAGTAGTATGCTGTCAGCCTCTAGATTCAGCAAAGCTCCGACCAGGTGCTGCTCAATAACTTTAGGACCACAGTCCCTGAAACAAGAAGGTTGTACCTCCTACTTCATAACTAATTTATAATCTATTTCCAGACTGAACACAATACATAACAAATACTGAGTTCAGAGCGGTAGGCCAACTGTCAGCTTCATCTGAAACAATTTACACCAGTATACTCCTCCCTAATGGTTACTACGCCTCTGCAATTCCAGCATTAGTTCTTTCTAGTCAATAAGATAGGTGTCAGTGTACTGTTTGGCAATTCCATGCAGTTTTACTTTTCTCCGACACCTTCTGTTCAGGTTGGAGCACTATATAGGCCTTGCCTCATGTTCGCTACTGAACCACACACATATACAGACATAAATTATCAATTTACATTCAATTTTCATTAAAAAGATATTGAATATATCAAGCTTACCACAATTCATGGAATAATACACAGTTACGTTGACTGGCAATGAATATAGCACAATTTCGATCTGCCGATGTCCCAGGCTTTTATTTAGAAAAATATGCACTGGCGCTCAACGCACTGGTTCTTTAGTAAGTTTATTTGAAAATGTGGTGCTGAACTAACGCTTCTAATTGCCTATATTGGCGGGTCTAACCAATCGAGCCATGTTTACACAAGCGTTTGAAAAAAGTACCCTTCCTTCCGTCTCCCCTAACAACAAAAGATAGTATTTATAGTCCGACTAATCGTGTTTAGCCTTACATTTACTTTCCGCCAATCAAATAGGAGGTAACATGTTGGCCTATTTCCCGTACAATGGTGGTGTCAAAATCTGCCACTGAGCGATTCTGATTTTGGGGTTGTCTGACACCCTCACTATTTCTTTTGGCTATAATTTGTTAATTCCTAGACTATTTGCGTAACGTTTAACATATTCTTTGTCAGCAAGTCCTAAGGAACCCAACTATATAAATTTTATGGGGCTAAGGAGCTGCACCATTCAAAATATGCAATTTCTTCGACCTCCTGTTTCGAAGATGTGCTGTCTGGGTACTGTAATGTTTTCAAACGTAAACCCATCTAATGTTATCTTTTCTAATAAGCGTTTTTCAGGATTTTAAAACCTACCTCACGTATGGGTAGTGTTTTTTATATCACTGTCCATTTGAAAAAAAAGTTAGTGCTTGTGGCCTTAAACGCGTGATGTCATTAATTGTATAGCGAGACGCGTGTTAGTGTTGCATGTGTTCCGGCTTTTCAGCCCTCCCTTTCTTTCTATCCTAAGTCCATCTGTCTTTTCGTTTATGGTAACGTAGTGTTATAAAATGACATGAATGGAATATTTAAATATAGGTTCAGCTTGCGTATCTCAAGGTTTTTCTTAGAAAGGCAGTACACGTTTTTATTGTGTTTGTGGAAACGCGTGTAATGCTGCAGTAGGCTTTTACTATCAACGTGAAACGTTACAATTTTGCAGACGAAGTAGAAAAACAAGGGGATCTCGAGTACCGTCATTGTGACAGCACTGTTCTTAAACCATTCTTCACTTTCTTTTAATTGAAGTTATTTGTTTAGGCTTTACATTTACATTTTAACTTATATATGTGGATTAGAAATTTCACACGAAAATTCTCCCACACTTGAAACAGACGTTTATATGTCATCTATAATTTCT
>JAMPIV010011325.1:0-21307 GCA_024509875.1 Oreohelix idahoensis
CACCACAGTCCCCAACCCCCACAGCCCCCCCCACATCCGTACCTACCCACCCCCCCCAGAATGATCCCCGCTTAATTGCACCCCGTGTGAATGAACACAAAACCTATCACTTTGCCGCACTAAAGGCTGGATTAATCAATAAACTATACATTTCATTCAAAAAATATAGTTGAATTTCCTTCTCATTTGGATGTGGTAGGGGTGTTATCTCAATTTTCTGTACTGTTATTTGCTCCATATAATAAGTCTGCAAGTACTGAAAAAAAAACTTTTTTTTTTCTGGCGTCCCTTCTTTATACTATTTCCCAAGTACTCCTGGCAATAGTCTACAAGAAATGGTCCCAAAATCTCTAATTCCTATGGTAATGGTAAATCCACGTATCATAGAATAGCCCAATGTTTTTTTCATGGGTACTCATCATCTTCATTCCCTTCTTTCTTTTTTTCCAGTGAATGAGCCACTGCTCATTATTAACATGGATCAAACATCTCTAACACATAATATGCATATTTATCAGACGTTAATAACAACCAGCATCATTTTTATAAGGTAATCATTTTTTCACAATAAAAGCATTAAAACCTCATGTGGCTTTATTCTTATTTATTTATTTTGAATGTTTTCCTTGTTTATAGAACTTTTTCTAAAATGTAAATGTATAAATTCGAACCTTAACCGTCCTCTCACAAAGCTCGCGCGTCAACTGGTCAACACTTAAATGCTGCTACTATGTTAAACTATCTCTCTTATTATTAGAGTTCTTGATCTTCTTTTCTTTTTTTTTGTCCTTTTCTAGACAATACGTATGTGAGAATGTTTGACTCCAATATTCCCAACGCTGCGTCCACTTGGTGCGCAAAAATGACACTCTTGCCTATCGCTAGTCCATTTACGGCCTCAGCTATATTAGGACACAATCAATGCTCGCGAGTCTTTTACTGTCAATACAGTGCGTTTTTTTCTTCATCTATATCTAACCCAATTCTACGAAGCGTACCCCAGGATCTACCGGAATTGTTTGAGAGTATTCTCTCTAACACTATACAACCACCCTCATAGTAAAACTTATTCTATCTACTACTATCATTTAGAATTATTCTTCAAAGATCTTCTTTTGATTCTTGACTTCCCATACATCAATTTTTCAAACATCAAATTATTCAGCAACCAACATGACGAAATGTGTGTTACTATCATCAATATTATGTAATAAAGGGAAAAGAAAAATATAGTTTCCAAATCATCATGAATTTCTACACATTGGGTTCCGTATTACTTTATTTTCTCTTTTAAAGACAACTGCTTATACTCTTGACAATATGTATCCATGGTTCTGTCACGCTCTCGAGTGCATCCTTGTATACACATTTATATTTATCCTCAATTTATTTTTTTTTTTAATACCTCCACACGTACTCATTTTTTCATCAAAAACAACCCTATGTCAGTCCCAAACTCTGTTATCTGCTGATAATTCATCCTTGAGTAACACTCCTATGTACCTATTATCTAAACAATTACATGTGTTATGCAAACACACACATGCGAGCAATTAGTCTAGTGACGCTACGCCTGTTGAGCATTCTTTGAGAAAGAACATCCTTAGTATCTTCCTCTCAGAACATGTGAACGCGTCAAATTTATGCGCAATACAGCCAAGAAACAATTTTATTCAAAACACTACTTTCCATGTCACAATTTTTGTTTGAGTGATGAACCGCCCAACATGAATTTTCTAACATTTTGAGGAATATGAGCTGACCCTAATCGAGTAGAGATGAACTTTATTGAACAAGTATCCCGGATCACTAAACACAGAAAAACATTTTGCGTTGAGATGCATCCTATAACACTCCAAACGCAAAACAGAACTCAGTTTTAGCAGACTCTTTACGTGGGAACCGCACTACTTAATAAGTAGGTTTCAATTCTATCAAGATTCAAAGATATATAAGATCGTTGAATGTGTATCGGTTCTAAATACAATTATCTGCATATTACATAATTCTTGTCTGTAGTCATGATGAGGCAGTCCGTATAGCTAAGGATTCGGTAATCCTCCATTTTTATTTTCTAATAATCATTTGATTCGTGAGGAATCTACATAGTTTTAAGACCATAGTTTCCCTTCATCTAAGTTGGGATTTATCCATATCTATTCCTTCTAGTTATACTTGCTACCGCATATGCACAGTAGTAGCCCAAATTTCCAATTCTTTACTAATTCCAATTCCATCTATTTCCCTGGCTTTCTCAATTAGGTCGCTTAGCGTACAGCGATTAAAATGTGGATACCTTCCTATTTACCCTCGCTATTCCTGTCACTGGAAATATACTCCTTATTAATTGGTCCATGTACATAAATTTGGGCGATATTTAATCATTCAATAATATCAACTAATTCATTTATAGAACATATAGAACATAAATGTCTAGACTTTACTAAACAAAACATACGAGGAAACTTGTCTCATTTTACACACATATTGTGTGCAAATGAACAAAATTTCGACACCAACTCTGCCTTCGCTGGTCAGAGGTTTAGTCAGAGTCGAATGGTGCCTGTAACAATCCGCTGACTATACAGCCAGATGTGGGTGCACTTATGGTACTTATAATTCAAGATAATCTCATCCGTCAGTTATCTATTTAAGTGTGGGGCGGGGGTCTTCATGGTGTCACATTGATCCTTGTCCTAGTCTAGATATCATTTGCTGCATCAAAAATCCAATCTCCATAGACCGTATAAGATACTGTGACAATGTCTGTCCAGTTGTTGGGATAACAATTCACATATATTTTTTTTTTTTTTCAATATCGAGGCCTCGGGGTGAGCAATTTCTCAGTTGTGTCCACTTTCATCAATCATTTTATATCGAAATTTTCTCTCCTGTAATTCTGGGTATAATTATGAGTATATAATTAAAATGTGTCCAATTTTATTCCAACTATCTTACAACATCTTCTGTAATTTACCGATGATAAGGAATAGTCATTTGTTATACAACAATGTTCATTTTACAAAGGCAATGAGCAAAAATCAAAAAAAAATATGTTCTCCAAAATGCGGATGCATCTCTATGTGCTTTACCTGTGGGCGGCGCAATTATTCAGTCATTATTTTTTTTTTCTCCATTATATAATCTCCATTTTGTGTCCTTAGTACATGTGGTTCCATGGGATTATCATAATTCATTTGTGTTTCTTGTCTACTGATAATCCTTCAATAATGACTTCAAATATGGTCCTCATATGTGCAACAATCATCTGCTCTGATTTGTTCCATGTCCATGGTATTCATCAAATATTCTATTATCTCCTTGTCTTATCTCGTAACCACGAAAGACTAAGATTATCCCTCCAATGTTAATGTGGGGGATTTTGTGCATCAACATTTCAACGAAATCTCAGTTGTGACAACATAAAGTTTCACCTTAATATAGAATGGGCAATTTCTCATCATACATAACCAGCTGCTTCTTCATCTCATGTGTCATTAGTGTTATCATGCGGTAAAGGGGTATTTCATTTGCGAGTTCAGCATGTGCAAAGGCGAGTGCTTTAACATGGGCAAAGGCATCATCAACAAATAGGTGTAATGTGTTCAATCTGGGGTTAGCATATACTAATGCTCTCAAGGGATTCTTCATTTGCAGAAATTCAGCATACGCAAATGTCATTGGGGTATTTGTGATAGGCAGTATCAACAAAAATTGTTGGAGTATCAGAGATCATGCTGGTGAAATGGAGTCGTGGAATATGATCAGTATACAAAAGTGGAGATGAATGTTACAACAGAATAGTGTGACACATGTGTTATAGTTAAAGTTGTGTAGCATTCTAAATATTAAGAAAATGTATGTAACTAAATAAGGGTGTCTGTAAACTCGTAACACCGTGTGTTATCAATCGTTTTTAAAAAAAAAACGTTTTTATTTCATAATTATGCTATCTAAAGAAAATCCTCCGTGTGCTGGTCCTTGATTTCTTTCCGTTCGTCCGTATTCTAAGGCTGGAAAAAAGAACTTTCTCAGTGAGGCTTTGACATCTTAGTCTGTAAGCAAGTCATTTGAACTGTCTAAAACTGAAAATAGAGTACATGGGGAGAGTTAGTACATTGTTAAAAAGGTTTATTCACATATGCGTAGACCGTGTTCGGATTTGCGAACATATAAAACACTTGGGCGTGTTTTTCAGAACAGCTTCGCTAGTTCCTTCACCATCTCTAACCTTGCAATGTCCCGACTGCTTAGGCGAGCATCATACTGAGTAGCAGTGGTGACGGGTGTGATAGCGACGACACTGCATTGCTGATTTTTGGGACACTGAGGACATTGACGAATTGCGGTGATGGCTTAACATCATTTGATTGCGGTGATGGTTTTACTGTGGTGAGGGTTTGTATGGCTGGAACATCTGTTGGTTTTGAGGCAGGTATATGTTTCGCCTTGATTTTTCTTCTGACCTGGTTGTGCTGAACGTTAGCACTGGTTACAATGGGCACAGTAATTTGCACACTGTTGTTTTTGACTAGTTGAGATGAGGCTAACACTTCTCGGCTTGGTTTTGGCACATGATTGCGTTTCTTCAGAATCTTTCGTCTGATATAGTTGTGCTGTATACGCGGAATTTTGTTGCTAGGGATTGAGTCATCAGATTCTGTTTTATAGGCGCGTTTGACGCTGAGCTGACTGGTACAAATAATGTAACTATCCCGCATCACTGGTTTCAATGGAACTAGCTGTATCAATGTCTGATTCTGTTGGTATAATTCTACCATTTTTTCTTTCATTATGTTCGTTTGGGTCTGACAAAGCTAGGCTGTCTTGTTCTGTTTCGTCTCCATAAAGATCGCTGGTATATGGTGCAACAATCTGCGTGGGTATAGTTTCTTCAGGATCTGATTGTTTTGAACGAGCAATCTTGTTCTTGTGGTATAGCAGTGTTTGGTTTTCACTAGTGTTAAAACTAGAACTGCCTGAACTGGGGGCGTGATAGGTATCAGCTGACGATTTATCACTGCGGGAGTAAGTTTGTGTGTGAATATACGTTGACTTAGGAAGGGCTGTTTGTGTTGCTACAGAGGTCGGTCGTGGTTCATTGATATCTGTGACATGAAAGCCGTTTAAACTTGGGTTTGGTTTATTTGGAAGGGGGTTTTAACTGTGTCTTGTTATTTTGGACTGAATTTATTTGTCGGCGGCTGTGATCTTTGTTTCCTGACCTTATTGGACCTATTTGTTGCCCATGCCATCCATCTTCTGTTGATATGAGGCAAACTTGTCCATTCTCTGACGTTTACGTTTTTGAATTCCCCATAACTTTCTGTTTTGACAACCGCAGTAATGAAATTTCTTACTGTCATTCTTTGAGCTCGTTTATTCAATGTGTTCCAGTGTTTGTTAGCTGCCGTCGTGTGCCCTTGTCTTGTTGTCATTATACCTGATCATAGTGATGATAGTATACGTGGTCTGCTTTCTGTTTCTCTGTGGCGTTAATGTGGAGGTGTTTGTGTCATGGGGGAGTGGCATTTTGTGTGCTGGGGTTTTGGGCGGGGAACAGCGTGGTTCGGATTGCTCCGTTTATGCCATGTGTTATGTGGTTTTTCGTATGTCCGGTAATCAATAAATCGTCTATCTCTGTCAAGCTGAGGACGACTTTTACGTTGATATATGTTGTTTCTACTGTAAACACTGTAACTTCGCCTATCCGCGTATGTTACTTTACGATGGGTTGAACAACTGTCATCATCTTCATCTGGGGTGTAGGATTTTCTGTTTCCTTCATGTGAAGGGTTTTCGCTTCGTCTGTGTACGTGTTTAGAGGTATAGCAACCTCCCGTTGTAGAGTTGTATAACATTTCTTCCTTTTCAGTAGAACCTGCATTTGGTTTCTGTAGATCTACAGCATAATAGCTTCCAGTATGCGAGCCATAGACACTTTTATCTGGGGCAGTGGGATGTGCGTCTACTTTAGGATAACTTCCTGGCAGACAATATTCATTTCTCTTGTTGAAATTGTGCGGGTGGCGTGGAACGTGTTTGTCATGCATTGTCCAGGTATTTTTTATGGTAAAACGATAGCTGTATGGGCTGGCCTGCCTATACTCTTGTTGTCGATACATTTTCCAGTCTTATTTATTCCTTGTCCTTATGCCCTAGGGTTGATTATGCTGTTGAATCAGATTTGTCCTTGATTTCTTTATTGTCATAAGCATTCCTGGAGTTAAATGCTTTCCAACACAAGAATAGTCTACTCTACCTGATTTGAGGTGTAAGACATTGTTTTTTCAAATTGACTCAAATCCTCGAGCCTAGTTCTGCTGCGACTAGGGTTGGGAGCTCTATTCAGAATACATGTTTAACTATCGTCACTACTTACGCCAGTGAGAAAATATATAACACTCAATGTCCTGAATTACACATTTTATAATAAATGTTGTAGTTTGATTCCTCAAAACTAAGAAATATGTAGAGCTAGATCAGATACGACCTCTTGAGTTGCGCTCTTTCATTCTACTGCCAAAATGGCGTCCTGTTCCACTTTCCCCGGGGTAAATCTGAGCTATCCGATTGGTCAGGGGAGATCACCCAATTATTAGAAATGGCGTGTGGAAGCGACTCTTTGTCCTAAATATGTGACACTATTTATTATTTCCTGTTTCTCATAAAATATCAAATAATAGGGTGGTCTGTGCTTCCTCTGTCTTGTAAGAATATAGTCTGTTTCCAAAGGAACAACTATGTACACGGCCACACATACATTATTTGTATTACTGTAATGTAAATCCATCATTTAAAAAAAAACCAGAGCCAATTGGTGAATTTCATTATGATATTTGAAATCAGCATGTCAAAATCAATAAGAAATGGTACATTTAATTTCTGGTACAAAAAACTTTTGAAAATTTGTTGACTAGTGTAATTGGAGAAAATGGAAAAAGGTAATCCAGAAGGAGGAAATACAAAGTATATAGAACTGAAGAATTTAAAGATGATACAGAACATGTGATCTTGAAACTAACTGGTTAAGATAGCAGTAGTAATTTTGTGAAGATATACACTTTGTGAGTTTTTCTTGACCGAATTATTCTGTGCATATTCTTCTTCTTCTTCTGCGTTCGTCTTGAAAAGGACGTTTGTTATATTGTGTCGCCGTTTACAGCAAACCTGCGATATTTGCGCTTTTCGGCCCGACACATCCGGTTTCAGCATGGTATTTTTGGCACCGGGTTAGCTTCCTTCTTCGATCCCTACTCTCTCAGCCAGACTGCAGCGATGCAGCCTGTTTCCAGGACCACCACTTGAAGGTGGAGCAGGGTCTTGGTCAGCTCTGGTTCGCTGACCCTGACGCAAGCAGTCAAGCTATGGGTCGCAGACTGCATTTATCACTGTTGCTGCATCTTCGATCAGACATACACCTTGTGAGTTTTTCTTGACCAAATTATTCTGTGCATATAGTATCAGACATACACCTTGTGAGTTTTTCTTGACCAAATTATTCTGTGCATATAGTATCAGACATACACTTTGTGAGTTTTTCTTGACCAAATTATTCTGTGCATATAGTATCAGACATACACTTTGTGAGTTTTTCTTGACCAAATTATTCTGTGCATATAGTATCAGACATACACTTTGTGAGTTTTTCTTGACCAAATTATTCTGTGCATATAGAATCAGACATACACTTTGTGAGTTTTTCTTGACCAAATTATTCTGTGCATATAGTATCAGACATACACTTTGTGAGTTTTTTCTTGACCAAATTATTCTGTGCATATAGAATCAGACATACACCTTGTGAGTTTTTCTTGACCAAATTATTCTGTGCATATAGAATCAGACATACACCTTGTGAGTTTTTCTTGACCAAATTATTCTGTGCATATAGAATCAGACATACACCTTGTGAGTTTTTCTTGACCAAATTATTCTGTGCATATAGTATCAGACATACACTTTGTGAGTTTTTCTTGACCAAATTATTCTGTGCATATAGTATCAGACATACACTTTGTGAGTTTTTCTTGACCAAATTATTCTGTGCATATAGAATCAGACATACACTTTGTGAGTTTTTCTTGACCAAATTATTCTGTGCATATAGTATCAGACATACACTTTGTGAGTTTTTCTTGACCAAATTATTCTGTGCATATAGAATCAGACATACACCTTGTGAGTTTTTCTTGACCAAATTATTCTGTGCATATAGAATCAGACATACACTTTGTGAGTTTTTCTTGACCAAATTATTCTGTGCATATAGAATCAGACATACACCTTGTGAGTTTTTCTTGACCAAATTATTCTGTGCATATAGTATCAGACATACACTTTGTGAGTTTTTCTTGACCAAATTATTCTGTGCATATAGTATCAGACATACACTTTGTGAGTTTTTCTTGACCAAATTATTCTGTGCATATAGTATCAGACATACACTTTGTGAGTTTTTCTTGACCAAATTATTCTGTGCATATAGAATCAGACATACACTTTGTGAGTTTTTCTTAACCAAATTATTCTGTGCATATAGAATCAGACATACACCTTGTGAGTTTTTCTTGACCAAATTATTCTGTGCATATAGTATCAGACATACACTTTGTGAGTTTTTCTTGACCAAATTATTCTGTGCATATAGTATCAGACATACACTTTGTGAGTTTTTCTTGACCAAATTATTCTGTGCATATAGAATCAGACATACACTTTGTGAGTTTTTCTTGACCAAATTATTCTGTGCATATAGTATCAGACATACACTTTGTGAGTTTTTCTTGACCAAATTATTCTGTGCATATAGAATCAGACATACACCTTGTGAGTTTTTCTTGACCAAATTATTCTGTGCATATAGAATCAGACATACACTTTGTGAGTTTTTCTTGACCAAATTATTCTGTGCATATAGAATCAGACATACACTTTGTGAGTTTTTCTTGACCAAATTATTCTGTGCATATAGAATCAGACATACACTTTGTGAGTTTTTCTTGACCAAATTATTCTGTGCATATAGTATCAGACATACACCTTGTGAGTTTTTCTTGACCAAATTATTCTGTGCATATAGTATCAGACATACACTTTGTGAGTTTTTCTTGACCAAATTATTCTGTGCATATAGAATCAGACATACACTTTGTGAGTTTTTCTTAACCAAATTATTCTGTGCATGTAGTATCAGACACTCTGTTTGCCTTTTTCATAGCATCCATTTCGTTTAGCACCTTCAGTCGGTATTTTTTTGTTCTCTGTCTACTGTTAGTTCTCCCTTTTGACACCAGTTTTCTCTATTATCTGAGCATATGCTTTTATTAAATTTTGCAGTCAGATATGATTTGTTTTCCATTTACAGTTTATACATCTTGTTTGTCAGTTTTATGGGCTTCAGTCGTTCAGGTCATGAGTTTTATTTTCTGTCTGTACATTTTTTTTTTCATTGGGATTTTGGGGATTAGTAATAGACAACCCACCTTGTGTATGTAGTGGAGATCTCTGAGGAGGCAAAGAAAGATTAAACTGCTGCTTTATGTTATGTGGGTTTAAAGTAACCCTGCATTTTTTATACTGCAGTGGCCATTTTGAATAGCTAATTAGCATAATTATGCAATCACTCAAATGGTTAGAATTGTCTCTAACCACGGAACACTTTGATATATAAAGGCAAAATGTAAAGTTATATTTAAGAAAAATTCATGTTTCTACCCTACGACTACCTTAAAGGTGATTAATACAAGATCATGTATGATGCCAGTCACTTCGATTACGGAAACAACAGCAAATGGGTTGATTTGCCGTTGCCCTAAAGACGCCATTAGGCGTGATGGGAAATAATGGCAAAGAAAACCTATCTGCTGTTGCCCTAAGATGCCACTAGGCGTAATGGCCACTGACTGCTTTGACGGTCGGTGGCTAAGGACGGAAGAAGAAGAAGATGTATGAGGCTGGCAACCTCATCTTGTAAAATAAATTGCTAAAGAAACAGTCAGTGCATGTGCACTTGAATACTTTAGTGTTGGCTTCCTACAAGGGGACCATATGTGGTGGTGGCTACATGTTTCATTAGGAGTCAAAGTGATGATGAGTAGCCAAAAAATGTTCTTGTTCTGAAATGTTCAGGGTAAGAGAAATAGAGGGAGATAAAAAAAATAAAAATACACACACACCTAGACAAGTGAACTGGAGACTGACATGAAAGGGATAAAGGCGACATAAAAGGATCTTGGCACGGGACAGAAAGGCTCTGGAATATAGTTGTTGAAGGCTTATGCTCCAGAGGTAGTTGAAGGTTAATGATGATGAACAGCTAGCTACAAGTGTTGATTTTCTATATATAATTTTCTGTCGTGTTTGTCCTCAGTACTAGCAGCACAAGCAGCTCAAATGATACAGACTTTAACAAGACAGATGAAATAAAACTTAGAGATCATATCCAGCAGCTGAAGTCTGAAAGGTCAGCAGTGAGAACTACAGGTAAGCAGGATGTGAAAGCTTTTTTCTATTTTAACATTGTTGAAGATATCCTGTAAAGTAAAATATCACAGAACAGCTAAATGTAATGGTTGTCCCATAGTAGGTCACTGCTGTAGGGACGTGAAGTGTTAGAGACTTCAGTATACTAGGTCTCAGCTTTATGAGGTGAGGTGACTGGTTTACTTCCTCGCTGCCTTTGTTTTCCCTAGAGCAGTCAGGTACCCATTTACTGTTAGTAGACTGGAGCGAGATGCTATCAGAATTTGAACCTAGTAACTTTTGCCTTGAGGAGCAAGCGCTGTGCCTACTCTGGCAGCCAATGATAATAATTATCATAGCTTTTAGATTATCTGTTGGTGTATGATGGGAAAGTCATTCCTAGGAACCTAGTAAGACAAGGAAGGGATGACCAGGACAGATTTGATGAGGAAATTCCATATCATCTCATCTTATTGTAGATGATTGTTTCTCTCCACAACTGCCTTCAACTGGTATTGCCAGTGAGTTCTTTTGGTGACTTCCTTCTAAGCCAAGCTGTCAGTCTAATATTTTCTGTCTGTCTTCCAGTGTCCCTTTTTCCTTCATTTATTCCATTAAAAAAAATAATAACATTTCATGCTCCATTTTTCTTCTAATTAGAACATACTCGATAAATGTTCATTGTCAGCTACAATATTTAGCTTTAGCTTACAGAAAAATCTTAAGAATAGATCTTGAAGTTGACCAGTACTGGAAAAAAGCATATATGTCTGCTTAAATAAAACATGACATGATGGCATCTAAATTTTTGACATGTAGCATATTTGCTTTAATGTTGCCCCTAATAATCATTATTATTCTTTAAGGTTCATGATAAACTTTATAATAGTTTCATCTTTGTTGAATTTCAGTCTTAGAGCTGGAAAGTGTTCATGTAGATCCCATCATGAATGAGCCAAGAAGAAGGTTAGAGGCACAAAGACTGGACCTGGAAAATGCAGTTTTGGTTCAGGAATTGATGGCTGTTGACCAGAATCTTTTTGAATAAGTGACCAGAATCTTTTTGAATAATATGAAAGTTCAGACAGCACAAGTCAAGTGATATATTTAGAACAGGCCTCTGAAGGGGCCATGTAATAAGTAATAAAAGAAACAGAATGCTGGCTGTATAGAAAATTAACACAATTTATTGAGAAACTTCACATAGACAAGAGTTTCATTAGAGGTACTTATAACTACGAGTTAAGAACATGGAACCAAAGAATTAGTAGGAGCTGCAAATTTGCCACAGTCTTTCAGTAGTTTAAATAGAAAAACTAATGTGTCTTTTCCAGTCTGCTTGCATTTTAGCTAGTCTTACCAGCTGAGCAGTGCTATTTTATGCAGTACAGTTTGCAAAACAGTACCAATAAATTCCTTTTGATCACCATCAGTTGTAGCCAACGTTTTCACGAAAACTACTTACAAAATATAATTTAACTTGCTTGTATTGTCTCAGGCTGTCACTTCACAAGGCTCTTCTGTTATATCTGTGTAAAGCTTCTTCATATACATCTATAGAAAAACACTTCCATAAACATCATATCTGTTTACAATGCCTCCATATATATCTTTTACAAACACCCCCATCAAAATCCATTTACAAGCACTATGAACACCCATTTACAGTGATTCCATTTACAAGTGCCCCTTTGTACATCAATTTACCAGTACCTTCATCATCATCATCATGTGGCCTGATGCATTGGTGATAATTTCTCTCTAGACCCGCTTATCTCTGTTGCTGCCTGTGGGTTCTGTTGTCCCATGCCATATGTTCTCCCATTGTCTTTATCTGTTCAATCTTCCTTCAATATTTCTTGGTGCTTTCATGTGTTTCAGTTTTCTTCTGAAAACATGTCCAATAAATTTTGGTTGCCTTCTCCTTGTCTTGGCAGTGATTAGGCTCTTTTTCTCCAGGATCTCATCATTGGATTTCTCAGATGTCTGTAGTAATTCACGGAACACTCAATTACAAACATCCGGTTGTACAACTAGTGATGATTTCATATGCACACAAATCCTTCTTGCTCAACATCCATTTACACTTTTATGCACACCCATTTACACTTTTATGCACATCCATTTGCACTTTCATGAACATCCATTTGCACTTTCATGAACATCCATTTACAGTTTCATGGACATCCATTTACACTTTCATGAACATCCATTACACTTTCATGAACATCCATATACACTTTCATGAACATCCATTTACACTTTCATGAACATCCATTTACACTTTCATGAACATCCATTTACACTTTCATGCACACCCATTTACACTTTCATGCACATCCATTTACACTTTCATGCACATCCATTTACACTTTCATGCACATCACATACCTTATACACTTTAATGCACACCCTTTAAACACTTTAATGCACATCCCTTATACACTTTAATACACATACATTATACATTTTCATGCACTTCACATAGCTTATACACATTAATGCACATCTCATACACTTTCATGCACATCACATACCTTATACACTTTCATGCACATGACATCCCTTATACACTTTCATGCACATCACATACCTTATACACTTTCATGCACATCACATCTCTTATACACTTTCATGCACATCACATCCCTTATACACTTTCATGCACATCACATCCCTTATACACTTTCATGCACATCACATACCTTATACACTTCAGTGCACATCCCTTATACACTTCAGTGCACATCCCTTATACACTTCAGTGCACATCCCTTATACACTTCAGTGCACATCCCTTATACACTTCAGTGCACATCCCTTATACACTTTAGTGCACATCTCTTATACACTTTAAATGCACATCCTTATACACTTTCATGCACATCACATACACACTTCAGTGCATGTCCCTTATACACTTCAGTGCACATTTCATATACACTTTCATGCACATCCCTTATGCACTTTAATGCACATCCCTTATGCACTTTAATGCACATCCCTTATACGCTTTCATGCACATCCATTTACACTTTAATGCACATCCTTTATGCTGTTTAGTGCAAATCCCTTTTGCACTTTAATGCACATGCTTATGCACTTTAATGCACATCCTGTATGCACTTAAATGGACATCTTTTGCACTTAAATTCACATCCCTCATGCACTTAAATGCACATGCTTTATGCACTTAATTCCATATGTCTTATACATTTAAATGCACATGCCTTATGCACTTAAATGCACATGCTATATGCACTTAAATGCACATGTCATACACTCTCATACACATCCCTTATACACTTTCATGCACATCCCTTGTACACTCTCATGCACATCCCTTGTACACTCTCATGCACATCCCTTATACACTTTCATTCATTTGAACTAATTATGCAAAACAGTTATCAGATTCGGTCAAGCATATGTACTGAAAAATACAATAGAGCCCAGTTTATAACAATTCATGCCCAACCTCATTAACCCTTTCTGCTCCAGGCACTTTTTAGGTTTTACACTGTCATTAAGATGGATCCTTGTTTTTATTTCTTTTGTTTTTTTCCACACGCGATGTTTGAAAACAAGCAATAAACATATGCTTTTGTAAGAAATTATTTTGTCCATAAAATAATTCTAAATTGACTTTTAAAAAGTGTGAACGGTTGTAACTTGTATGCACTGCAAAAATTTTTGTTCTGTATCACGTTAGGCGTTAATGCTCATTTCACCAAATTGTATTAACATACCATGTCTCTTATTTCTTAATCTGTGCCTCAATCTTCCAGGCTGAACTGAAGGCACGAAGCTATCTCTTAGAGAAAGAGAAAAGAGCTTTAGAACTACGGCTGAACAGCAAGGAGACCCAGGAGCAAGCATTTAGAGTTCAGATAGATCATCTGAAAGGTGAACTGTTGTATCAGCAGCAACAGCACAAATATCAAGACTTCCACACTACATCTTTGTCGTCCTCACAACAGCCAGACCCTCGGTTACTGGCAGAGTTAAAAGCGCGAGAGCCAGCTGAACTTATTCATGATCTGGCTGTCTCCCTTGACCATGAACGTACACTGAAATCTCGTATCTATGAGCTAATGTCAGCTCTAGAAAAGATTTCCAGGAATTCTGAAAGTCGCCACAGACAGTCAGCAGAATTTGTTAATGACTTGAAGCGAGCAAATGCAGCTTTGATTTCAGCATTTGATAAAGCAAAGAAAAAGTACCAGGGACGACTGAAGAAAATGGAAGTACATTTAAAAGCAATGCGAGACAAGTATGAGATGGAGATATCGGCTTTGCACAACCGGCTCGCAGCCAGTGAGTCTAGAGGAGCTCGGCTTCCACCAAATGAGACATCTTTGTAATATGAATATATTTCTAGACCTCACACTTTACGTTGTCCATTTTATTTTATTTTTTCACTCCTTATGGAGCATGAAGCCACCACTGGAGCCGGCACCTTTCAGAAAGCTTGCACCAAGCGTTTATATTATCTTGTAGCTGTGGTTTCTGTAGCAATCTGCTTTACATGATGAGGTTGCCAGCCCCATGCCTAACCCTCATATTAGGTTGCCTTGTACATCATGCCTGAGGGAGCAGTTGGCGTATTCTTTGTTCATCTCATTAGACCCCTCCCAGGAACTACACAGGGCGTATCCCAGTATGCCAGAATGAAATTTAAGTTGCAGGGTAACATATAGATATAATAATAAGATGAAAATATTTGATGAGACGTTACACAGCAAGTGGGTTTGAAAATACACAGGGAAAAGACAAAGATAATGAGAATCATCCAGGAAAGGATAACAAGATTGTACTGGAAGAAAACCCACGACAAGATGTTTTTTAAAAAAAAAAATAAAATGTTACCTTGTTTTGAGTTAACCTTAACACAGTTGATAAAAGATGTAGACTCATACAAAAACCTTTGCAGAAGTATACAGTTGGAGGGATAGACAATGATATCAAAATAAGAATACACAAGATGAAATCAGAACTGCTTATGATAATCGATAGCTGTTTTTATTTTCTGAAGTTGGAAATAAGTCAAACATTTTATAGAATATATGGAGCGGCGTTAGTGCAGTGGTTTGTGCACTGGCTTCCTACTTTGGTGGTCCATGGTTCGATCCCCAGTTGATGGAGGATTTTTTAGACGGCTCTGGGGCCGACCCAGCCTCATGAATTTGGTACCAGAGCAACTCTGGAAAGGTTAAGGCTGCCGGCATGGTGCTGACCACATCACCCCTAGACTAGAACATGTCCATGAGAGTTTGACAGAAAAAGGTTTGAACTTAGTGTTAATCTGTGTAACTCATCGCTATCTAAATTTGGATGTAGCTGTTTTAGAATGTAATTTGTCACTGTATTAAATCTAAATATTTGTGTGAAAATGGTCATTTCTCTAAATATCTTGGACACAAGAGGTAGTAGACGGTGTGACAGTGTTAGGCTGTGAATAAAAATATTTAAAGAAGTGATTAAAACGAAATCTGTTTATTCCATAAGTAACATAAAATGAGGAGAAAAATAGTTTGTCCAAGGAAGAAGTTTTGAGGACATAGATAATACAAACACAGAGAAACATATGACCTCACAAACAGAAGAGAACAATCAGTAATAAAAGTAAGAAAATTATTCAAGAAAAGCTTATAAAAAAAAAAAAAAAAGAGCGAAAAACATAGATGCTCTGTATTAGCCTGCATAAGGGAATGGTTAACCTAGAAATATATGCATGGAGGCATATCTCAAGTCAATCCTTATATATACCACGGGTGCAGCTAAGCACAAATGCTAATAGAATGTACTCACAAAGGGATGAGCAACCTCATATCAGTTCGGATAATTTCACGCCCGTGACAGATGATATACACCCTCTCCCCCCACAAAACCCTAATGTCACTAGAATCCCCCTACCGAAAAACTAACTCAAGGAATCCCCACACTAAGTCCCCTAGGATAATGGCATTTGGTTTAGCAAAGCTAATATTCAGTGAGTATGGATGATATTCCCCAAATCCAAATTACGCGCCCATAACACCGATAGCACTAGTATTTTAACAACAACGCATATTGGAGAACTTCCCCTGGGGAAATGCTACCCCCATGCCAGAGTTTCCAGCTTCCGATATGTCCTGCCTAGCTTGGAACCAAAGCCACCTGTGATCTTACCTTTCGCCACATATTCTAGTCAAGCTGGAGAAACCCACACTGTCCCCGTTCATGACTTCACCAGTCCACCCCCACCAGCCAGTACCCACCCCTTAGGATACTATCCACGCCTCACCAGCCCCCTTCATCCCCCACTGTAGACAATACCAAGATGACTTCAACTAATCCACCCATTGCCTACAACAAGCCAAGTTACAATAGTTCATAATCCCCCTGCTATCTCCTATACGACCAAACATAACCCCCACCCCACCCCAATTCCACATTTGGAGTGATTATCTTATCACAGCTAACCCTCACCCCCACCCCCATTCTCTACCAGTTCCTTAGGTCAACAACAAACCAAGCCCCATTATCCCCCCACTCTCCACCAATGTGTAGGAGATAACGACAATCCACCCTCACTACACCCCGAATTGGATCCACACAATTGGAGGTGATGTCTTCTTCAATCTATCCAGCCAATAATACAATCTGTAGTATAAATTAGTAGGAGGTGAAATCTTCACAACCAAGCATCACAACAGGAGCCCCCCATAGTTGTAGGTCAAAAAAGGAGATTTAAAACTTACCAACATAATAACTCAATACTAGGAACAAAAATTTGGATGTGAAACCATTATCAATTGTGGGATCCATATCTTCCCACCAACATAATCAAACATGGATCAATCTTAATAGGTTCATACTTTAAATAGGTGAAATAACTTTTCTTTTTGCCAAGAAACGAAAATTAGGTTTAACACTACGCCAATAATAACACCCCAGGGAGCAAAAAATGTCTGACAGAATTATACTATACCAAACAAGCGCACTCCATTTCAGGTCGCAAACATTATCTTCAACCAACAATTCTTAAGTATTCACCGTATCCAGCTAATAACAATGACCTGAAGCAAACCTTGCAGGTAGAAATTATTCGGCGGGGGGGGCGGGGGGGGGGCCCGAGGGGGTAGAGGGTCGTACATGGGGGGGGGAGGTAGGGGGAATCAAAAGAGGGGACTTATAGGGTGTTGGAATTAGTTATCGGGACCACATTAAGTACAATTTTTAAAAAAACATATTCATCACTCCACAAATTTAACCAGATGGACCAGTAGAACCATGTATAAATTGATCCTAAATCCCAGCAAGACTCATCAATTAATACCAAACCTCCCACATACCAACTTTACGACAACTGTCAAACATACACGTATTCCCTCCCCTACCCCAACAAATATCCATGCCATAGGCCAAGCCCCAAGTAACCATAATACAAAAAAACTGTTCTAAATAACCACCCAATCCATACAGATCTACCCAGAATCTACCCCCCTCCACCTCCCCACATTACTGTACCCTCCCTCACAACCATTTTCCCACTCCCCCATAAAATCCGAACAACTTGTCCCAAAAAAAAATATATCTCCAAACATCCTATCGGAAAAGGTTGTGTAACCCCCCCTCTTATATGCGTGCCCTCCCCTTACCCAGAGCCCTCCCCTCCCGCGCCACGCCCGGGGGGGGGGGGGGGGGGGGGGGGGCCTCCCCCCCCCCCAACCCCGCTTCATGCTCCCTCCCTCCCCCCCCCCCCCCCCTACCTCAACAACTAATCCAGTCTGCCTGGAGGCGTAGTCCAAATCAGTTGAAATTATTGGGCCGCTCATAAGGTACCGCTTGGAAAACCACATAGGAACTATAATCAAATATCTTAATACAGGTTTTTAACCCACCAATCAAAAAACCACTTGGGGACAAGCAGTTTTTTTCAGTTTTCCTATTTTTTATTTGTTTTTTGGATTTCGCCCAAAGTAGCCAAAAAATTGGTTTTATTGTAGCCCACAAAATTTCTGAAAGTAGCCAAATTTTCACCCCAACTTAAATTATGTACAGCCTTATTAGAATTTATTTTTTCAGAAAAATAATGGATTTTTAAACATTAAAAATATCACTACAATCATTCTCTAAACATCATCTTTAGCCTTGTTGTCCAGAACATCTGGTGATGAAGGATCGCCTTCAAATGTTCAGTTATCTTGTACACCACCAACCATAACAAACCCAAACAAAAACATACCAGTCAGTGGCATGCGATTCACTTCGCTGGTTGTCGAATCCCATTTCCCTCAACACACTGTCAAGATCTACAGTTTTTTCCTTCTATGTAAAGTTTTCCGATCTGACATTAGTTTTTTGGTCATCACTTTCCCCTGTAAACTTCAGCAGCCTTGGTCCTTTTCTGTTTCTTCTTTATGTCATATACTGTGGTATTTTCCTATACCATTTTTATTCTGTAACATGCCCACGCAAACAACCACGATCCAAGATTCGAAATAACTCTACTTTCTGCGCTATCATCATAATGACACATGCATTGCCTTTTCATATTCCCCACTGTTATCCACAGGAGTTTTTATCAGCTCTTTTCAACATTTTTCACAATGAAATTAAACTCTAAATCAAAAATTGACGCAAGGGGGGGGGGGGGGGGGGGGGTATATATCCAACTCAAAACACAAGTAAGCCTCAAAAATATCCACACATGTGGCTGGTACCAGTGCCTGAAACACAACTTGACTACGCGATGTATGAACATTTGTATCAGCGCAGTTAGCGATTAGCGGTCCGCATATATTGTTACTAGAAGCCTTGCCCGTCATGGCCTTGAAAAGTTGATAAAACTGAAGATCGCGAGTTTTCGTTCGGTTTCTTTGCATACCAGGTTTAAAAACCATTTTTTTTTTGGGTGGGTGGGGGGTGGGTTGTGAGAACCCAAAAGTCCACTGAGCGGAATAAGCCCAAAAATTGGTGCGCTATAAAAACTTTTCGATTTTATGAATACTTTGTTTATCAGATGTTCGGAATTCTGGGTTACGCAAATGAACTCAATACAGTAATTTAACTACAAATCACTAAAAATACAACATTTCATAATGACATCATTCACAAAAAATTACTTTTTCTTGCCTAGAACAGAAATGAAGACCTACAAAAAACATGAATAAATGAAAGACCCCCCGACATACTACATAATTACAAAATCACAACCATGTATCATACCACAATACAAATATGCAACATAATTTAAATACAAAAATTACTTAAATTATAATATAAACAAACAAAACTAACATTTGATTCTACACCAAGAGAAAAATCAACCTTCAGTTATGACTCCAGTTTTGATATTTTAGCTGAAGAATCCACCTCCAATTATGGCTTGACATTGATTACTGGCTGAAGAATCACCTCCAATTATGCTCCAGTTTGATATTAAATGGAAAGATATCACCTTCCAATTATACTGTAGTTTGTATATTAGTCTAAAAGAAATCACCTCCTAATTTATGCTCCAGTATTGAAATTAGTTGGAAAGAAAACACACTCCAATTAGATGTTCCAGGTTTGATATTAGTTGGGGAAAGAAAATCACCTCCAATTTATGCTTTCCGAGTTTGATATTAGTTGGAAGATATCACCTCCAGATTATACTCCAGTATTGATATTGGCTGGAAGAAATCACCTCCAATATATGCTCCAATTTGATACTAGCTGGAAGAGTATCACCTCCAATTTGGCACTAGTGTGAATAGATGGCTGGAAAGATATCACCTCCAATTACGCCCCAGTTTTGATTTTAGCTGGAAGATAATCACCTCCAATTATATTCCAATATAGAAGTTTGTTGGAATAAAATTATACTCTTCTCAACTGCATTTGCCATCCAATACCAAGTTGAAGACATTTCTTGGTATTATCGACACTTAGATCTATTGTTTTCCTGTGGGCCTTTTCTTCCTAATTCTGAAAGCAAGCTTAGTTAAGTCATGGTTTTCAGGTTTCTCCAGGCTTTGACTAGCATTTAAAGGCTCATCACATTTGGTTCCCAATCTAGGAGGAAGAAGAATGTGGCATACTGTGCATTCCCCCAGGGTGTCTCCAAAATATGCAGCGCTAGAAAAAACTGGTGGCCTGAGTTTCTTGGGCTCTAGGCCAAGGGAATTGTCACATCCTACACACAGCCACTTCTAAAGTCTCCCCCAGCCTATCACTGGTCCAAAGTGTAGATCCTAGAGTTTAATGTCTGGGGCTCAATGACTGAAAGTGTTGTGGGGTATGAATTATTCAGATACATTCCCTGAAAATTATCCTCTCAACAGAGTTCACATCCAAATCTATACTATAGCATTGTGCATGAGCTGGTGGGTCATATAAGGATTGACTTGGAGATATTCCTCCATGCATATAATTTCTAGGTTTAACCTTTCCCTTATGCAGGCTAATACAGAGCAATCCTAAGTTTTTTTCGTCTCTGTTTTTTTTTTTTAAAAGCAATTTTCTTGAATAATTTTCTTACGTTTTATACTGATTTGTTCTCTTCTGTTGTGAGTCATATGTTTTCCTCTGTGTTTGTAGATTATCTATGTCCCTCTAAGACTTCTTGCCTTGGACAAACTAAATTTTCCCTCCTCTTTTATTACAAATATGGAAAAACAAGATATTCTGTTATTAAAGCACCTACATAAATATATATATTATTTCACGTATGCCTAACACTGATAGCACACCGTCTAGCTACCTCATGTGTCCAGATATTTAGAGAAAATACCATGTATCACACAAAATATTTAGATTTAATACAGTGACATACATTCTAAAACAGCCTACATCCAATTATGATAGTGTTGGG
>JAMPIV010011326.1:0-17500 GCA_024509875.1 Oreohelix idahoensis
ATGTGATCGTGCGGTGAATACACAGAATGGCTTCCGCCTTCCGCATTTACGTAAAGTCACTTGGTTTTTTTTTTTTTTTCGTTTTTTTACCTTATGTTTCTTAATTAGCTCTTGCTGGCTTCCCTTTCCCTGTCGGAAGGCTTGCAGTTGCAACGTATAGTTTTGTTTTTGTTTTTTTTTGGGGGGTATTTTTTGTCCTAGTAAGTAGTAAAAGTACTCAAATGTCAAGTCAGTCCTATTTTATGGCTCTGAGACATGGAGAGCAACAAAAACAACAACTAAAAAGCTCCAGACTTTTATAAACGGGTGCTTGCGTAGAACCGAAGGACTGAAATGGTATGACAAAGTCACAAATGTGGAATTGATGACAAGAACCAGACAAGTGCCAGTGGAACAAGAGGTGAGAAGAAGACGTTGGCGATGGATAGGACACACATTGAGGAAACCTGTTGATATCATTACAAGGCAGTCCTTGTTCTAGACTCCATAGGGAAAGAGAGGCAGAGGTAGACCAAAATACACATGGAGAAGAGAACTAGAAACAGAGGTGAAAATGATGAAGAAAACAAGGAAAGAACTTGAGCGGATGGCACAGGACAGGAAGACTTGGCATGTGTTTGTTGAAGGCCTATGCTCCTTGGGGAGCTAAAGGGTATTGATTGAAGAAGTAAAAGGGGAGAGGGGCGCAAATGACCTTTTCTTTCTTTTTTGTTTTCATCCAACCCTACGCCACGTTTTACTGAAACCCTCCCAATATCTTCTTAAAATCTAACAATGATTGGGCAGCGTTAAACAGTGACAATAAATCGTTCGAAACTATCTTTCACCGTTAAACAATTTTCCAAAGTTCCCAGACATCACATGAGCATTTTAAAAAAAAAGTCTAGTTAATACGAACGGCCGATTCACTAAATGGTTAGAGCTCGTACCTTTCGTGGCAAAATACCAAGTTCCAGTATCCAAACCTTGTAGCGTCACGCTCCAGTTTGCCCAGCTGTAAATAGGTACTCGACTCTGCTCTTTGGGGGTAGGGAAGGCAAAGACAGCAAGGCAAGAAACTGTTCACCCCCACCTCTCGAACTGGACCTAGTATAGTAAATGTTCTAAATCTTCACTCCTCTACAACAGTATCAGCTAATGAACTACTTTTCATCCACCCATTTATTTAATACATTTAAGTCAAACGTCCGATTGACAGAGTGGTTACAGCGCTGGTCGCTCGCGGCAAAGGTGCTGGGTTTGATGCACGGTATCGACACGTTCCAGTCTACCCAACTGTAAATGGGTACCTGACTTCGCAATTGAATTCAGAAAGGACAATGCAACGAGGAAGGGAACTGGTCGCCCCACCTCTCGATGCTGGACCTCGTATTGTGAAGTCTCTAACACTTCACTCTCCTATGGCAGTATCTGCTATTGGGATAGCTTTTCTTTTTTTTTTTTTTTTTACATTTCGCCAGGTACAGGCAACACAGAAAAGACTACCAGCAGTTGAGATATCGCTATGACAACTGTGATTCACCCATGTAAGACTCTAAAAGCCAGTGTCGTGAAGATATTATAATCCTTGAACTCAACTCGGCCTAGCGAGGAAGCCAAATGTCTGACGGTTCTAAATCAGTCCTGACACCTTCCCCTGTCACACTCACTGCGATCAGAACGGAGCTGCATCGCACCGACACATGTCCTGTCTACGCTTCACTGACTTTGACACTCAACGTGCTATTCTGACTCAGTGTAATCTAGAAAAATATTCTGTTGCTTGGTTCTCTAGATCACTTAACACATTGGCTTCCAGTCATGAACCTACCAGATTTGTGCAGTATTTCTTTCCTTTTTTATATCTTGTCCTTGAATATATTTTTTCAGAGAGAGAGAGAGAGAGAGAGAGAGAGAGAGAGAGAGAGAGAGAGATATGAGAGTGATTGAGTGAGTAAGTGAAGGAGAGAGAAAAAAAGAATGCTGCGAGAAAGAATATAGCTTCATCACCTTTTTTATTTATTTTTCTTTTATTTTTACCGAGATGACGCATCATCTTACTAGAGGCGTACTAGCTATTTTGTGTTAACGATAAGGAGGATATAAATCTGTTGAGATCATTACTAAATATTTGTTGTGCTCCTTTAGTGTTGTTTGTCAAGGGACTGTTAGTGCTTCGGAAATGGTGCATATAGGTCTTGGAAGGGTCATTAGTAATGTTGATATTGTTGTTGTTGTTTAACTAGGACGTCTAAGCTTCTCGCTCTTTTGCAACCAATACTAAGTTGAAGACTCCTTAGTATTATCTACACTGTATTTCTAGGCTTTTCCTGTGGCTGTTCTGTCATTCTGAACCGTGTTGAGTTGAAGTCGTGAGCTCCAGTTTCTCCAGCTAAGCTGGAATTTTTAAGGATCATCATAGCTGGTCCCAAACTAGAAGAAGAAGTGCATGGCATGTTGTGCAGTCCTCGCCATCCAAGGGGGCTCTCCAGATAGGCAGAGCTAGAATACTGGGCTCTGGTTCTGGGGTCTCCCAAGGAATTGTCATGTCCTACACAGAGCCACTTCTCAGCTGTCCCTGCCAATTATGGGTCCATAGTGAGATCCTCCTGCAAGCTGCCAACTAGGTAAAGGCGAGAGTTACGTCTGGGGCTCAAGTGACTTCTCAAAGCCTAGTGTGCAATGCTGGGTTCTCAACATGTTTCACCACAGGTGGAATCACTGGACACGTGTGTCGTGATTTCAATAGTCAATCAAGGTGTAATTCGCATCACAGACACACATGCTCACTTCCACATTTGAATACTATAGCAGAGGTTTTCAAACTTTTTTAGTCCGCGGCTCCCTTGACCTGTGCATAAATCACCATGGTTCCTCTCTATACAATATATTATATATAAGCAATTGTACCCAAAAAGATATTAATGACTTCTGAATGTGCATATTTTACACCAGCATCCGCCATGATGATTTCAGAGTTAGGGATCAGCTGTTCGTAACATAGACCTGCTCTGGAGTTTTATGGTGCATTTGTCAATAACTTCTAGTACCTAATGACACGTATTGGTACATGTAATAATACCTCGGCGCAAACATGTCGTCCTACGAAGATCTATATTTATTGATGGACCTTGGCTCATAATATCGAGCCCAACACTTTTCCCAAGCCACCGCGACGCCCTTAGCCGAGGGCCGCGACACCCCTGGGAGCCGCGACGCACAGTTTGAAAACCTCTGTACTATAGCATAACGCTTAGCTGGTGGATGACTCCAGATATGCCTCCATGCACAGCGATGTTGAAATGATTCCAGCCATTTTTTTTTCTGACTTCGCTAAATCTGCGCTGCGGAAGTCTAAATTCTAGTGGTAAAAACTCTGGGCATGGAGTCCTCTGGATTTGCAGCACATCATCATCACCAACCATTTCGCTCCAAGCGGAGGCTGCGGCTCTGTGTCGATTTATATTTTGAAATGCAATCTTCAGTTCTAGCCGTGGGCAATTCAAACGACTTGTGATATAATGGAACCCATCTGACTGGAACGTTCCTTATGCAGTCAGCGACCCATTGCTTGACTGCTTGCATCAGGGTCAGCGAACCAGAGCTGATCAAGACCCTACTCCACCTCCACGTGGTGGTCCTCGAAACAGGCTGCATCACTGCAGTCTGGCTGAGAGAGTAGGGATCGCAGAGAGCAGGAAAACCCGGTCCCAAAAAATGCCGTGCTGAAGTCGGATGTGTCGGCCGAAAGGCGCAGATATCACAGCTCCGGCGTAAACAGACACAACGCAACCAACGTCCTTTTCAGGACGAACGAGGAAGAAGAAGAAGAAGAAGAACGTTCCTTCAGCTTCGCGAGGACTATTGACCGTATTGACCTTCAACACACTAATGCCAAGTCCTCCTGTCCGATGTCATCAGCTCAAGGTCTGTCTATGTCCTCCTCCTCCCTTTCATATCTGTTTCCTGTTCTCTCCTCCGCGAGTATTTTTGGTCCACTGTCTCTCTTTTTTTACCCTGGAAATTCCATATCAAGGGATGCCAAGGAATACTATCAACGGTTTTCCTCAATAATGTATCCAATCCATCGTCGGCGTCTTCTTTTCATCTTTTGTTCCATCCGAGCGTTTCTGCGGTGAGCAAAGAATTGTAACATTGTAAAGTACCAAGAATGTCATACAAGGCCACTAAGAAGAGCTTGGCATCTGGCCGGTTACCATATCCTGGAGAAACCTCAACCCATAATGTCACCAACAATAAGGACAAATCAAGTCAAGCTCTGGCAATTTTATTGTAAAACCTAGAGTCAAAGCCCGTCATTTGACGGGAATTAAATTCAAATGCACCAATAATTAACGGTCATTTTATTTATTCAAATGCTTGTGGAAAAATATTGTTAGGTGTCTTCATCTTCTTCGTACACTCTCAGACGTCCTTGAATGTTTTCAAAGAAAGCAGTAGTCAGTTTGAGGCCATTTGAATCTCTGTAGGACTTTTCCACGAATGGTACTGGTGTCGGCCAAATGTACTTTCTCTGTTCAGCATACGTTGTGTAACTTTGAAGCAGATGTTCAGCAGTCATTTTATCAGTGCCACAGTTACACTCATCGGTAGTTCCTATCTTTAGCTTGTTGAATAGATGGTATCTCAATCTGTTGTGGCCAACGTGGAGTCTGAAGACTGCCACTTGTTCTCTTCTGTTGAGCTGTATGCATCATTTTGTGTGTGACCTGTATGCTCTACATCCGATTTGTTTCTGTATCTGATTCTGATAACACTTTTTGCCTCCTCGAAAGTTACGCTTGCATCAGGCTGAGGTAGATACCACATTCCTTCGCCAATCTGTCAGCCTCTTCCCTGCTGGTGATATTTCTGTAGCAAAGTTAGATTTTGCTAGGGAGGTTATGATGGTATCCTAAAAAAGAATGAAATCCGTGAATGTATTTACCGTGTGAGGTCAAGCACTTGTAGGCCCCTGACTCTATAAATGATGATGATGAATTATGTGCAGGGAACCTAACGCTACCTCCCTAGATCTCACACGGTCTCTATGTTGGCTCTAGTGTATGGTGTATAATGTACCTAGTGTCTAGGGGAGAAATGAAGTGATGGTACACAACACTAAACACTTTAAATTTATATGAGGAAGTGAATAAAAACCTGTGGTTAAGTTTTTCTTTAAATTAATTTTTTGTACAATTTATTTTGCCTGTCCAGTCATATCGTTTGGACAGGTCTTTGAAAATAAGGACAAGATAGTTTACATAAGAGGGTAACTAAAATTGTGTGGACAATCTGCCCAAATAACTACAATGTTAATATATGTCCTTCCTGTTGGAATGTTCACAGTTTAACTATATTCTTGTAAGAGGGAGAGTCACTGTGTATGAGGGGCTGAAATGTCATCATACCCCACAAAAGTCCTGAGTATGACTTGAAATACCAAAGTTTATTTAAAATGAAACTGTCAGATGTACCCAGGTCCTAAACATATCACCTGGGGTTTCTTGTTGAAAGATCAGATATAGTGTAGTTGCAGAAATATCGATATCACATTCACACGCCCAAGCTCCTGCTGTTATCTCTTGAAAAGCATACAAGAAATGTCGGAGACTTCTTGGCGTTATCGTCACTCCTCAGGTTTCCTGTCACAAGCTGGCAACAGGAAACAATACCTCTGCAACAAAAGGACACCCTGGCCTTTTACATCTGATCACTTATTCTTTTATTTAATTTCATACGTGGGTATGGGGTCAGCCTCGCGTGCATTTCAGGTGCACTCACCTCTAGCTTTACATGACTCCCACCTTGCTGTGACCACCCCTCAGGTCCCTATGGCAGATACGCCACTGTACGTTTACATAGTTTTCCTCTATAATATAATGTGGGATAACCACATTTTCTTTTATCTCTTTTCCTCATCTTTTTCTTTTATATATATATAATATATATATATATATATATATATATATATATATATATATATATATATATATATAATATATATATATATATATATGCTTCAGGCATGTTGAACAGTGTTTCATTGAACACGGAGGCTTACTAATATACTCTAATACAATAACATTCAAACATAATCATGACAATATACATTAGTCAGATACATTTCAACGTGAGGACTCAACAATGTCTGCTCCTGGCCACGTCCTTCACTTGTTCCCAATAGCAGTGTCTAACTTTGGTAATGGGATTAAACATATTTAATTTATAAGCATCCTTACCACAAATCAAGAAATATAAACAAATGACGCTGACTTTGCAAAGAAATGGCCTCAGTTTCTTCTACTCCGTCCAGACTGTGAAATACGTATGTAGTTATTTAATTTACTTTTAAATTTATCACAGCTGTTCTCGGCGTATTTGAATAAAAAATACAGTTCAACTGGCAATGAATAGTGAAAGCTTTTTTGCTAATATTTAGTAGCACTAGCCAATCGAAAGCTTGCGACTACCAGAATTCAAATGCAGTTTTTTTTTTCTTTTTGAAAAACAAAAATAATTTCAAACATACTCTGCGTCTGGTAATCGATTGGCCAGTCCACTTTAGTCATGCCAATACAAAACGATGTTAGTTTTTGGTAACAATTTTCCTACCGTTCCCCTCTCCTCCTATACTCTTGTTACCCAAGCGAATTTTGAATTTACCTCAATGCCTCTCTTCTAAGCCGGTGTCCCCACTAACGTTATGAAAAAAACAAGCAGGAACACCAGTCCGTCTGGTCGTGCGTCCGTAGACATTTAGTATTTTCTCAATAATTTGACAAATACTGGGACTATTATATTATTTAAAACACATTCTTGATCAGTGGACTCTAAGCTATATTACCATATGATTTTTATAATCAGTTTCATATTGGTTTATATCTTTTTCAATTTTCTCACCGGCAATCGTCAAATAAATATTTTACACAAGACGGCCATCTTCCCCTCTCTCTAGCATGTATTTTTCAAATAACTAACTTGTTTTTGTGACGTCAGAAACATTACCGCGAGGAGGCAATAAAATTGTCTGCGCGTTTTTGCCTTGGCTGGCTTTTTCGCAGTGTATATATGCATGGCGGACTATCAAGCGAAGCGGGGTGTTGGCGTGGCGGGTTAAGAATTGGCGTTAATAATTTGTATTGTATCGTGTAACACTACCAAAAAATGTAAGAATCACTACTTATTACCAGCGTTAAAGTTGACAGAATACGTTAATTCAGACAGTAGGTGGCGGCACACTTCCGCCAAAACGTTAATTATAAGTCTAGGCTGCAGAATGTATGCAGCAGATCTGGCAAAAAGTTAAATATTGGTAGTACGTTTGCGAAACCGAAACTAAAACGCGTGTTAGATTTTTACCGTGGAATCGTTCTATAGGCTTTAGCACTGCACAAAAGGCAGCGTGGTTGGCGTGTGAGATCATCACCGTCAGACACAATAGGGCTGGTGTATTTATTATCATTTTATGACTAAAATCTTTCTGAAATGAGCGATTATTCTCGCAGATTTTACTACAATTTCAATGCGATGTGATCTATTGGATCACAACACTTTTGAATCGTTGATGTTAGGGGTGAACATCCGATTGTTCATCAGAAGAGCACCTTGATTTTCTGTTGTGTAAATCGGCCGAATAGTTCATTACATCACTGGGAACTTCAGATACTATTTGATTGGACCTATAATAGATCTTTAGCTCACCCGGAAGTTTTGTTATAATTTCTCTATTCAGATCTAAAGCCCCTTTATTCTTGGTGCACAAAATTGCTCGTTGGAGGAAATAAATTTCTGTAGACATTAAAGTGTGGGTATTTCTGCATCTCTAAACACTTGTATACGAAAATGCATATTTAAACAATTTCGCGGCAAATGTCTCTACATCAGAAACAATTCACTTAGATGGTGACAGTTAGAGTAGTTATCAGTATATAAACCAATAAAACGGTATTGTTTTTTTAATTCCCGTATTAAAAACCAAAATATTTGTTTTACATCCGATGTTAAACAAAATCTGAACATGCACGCCGTTCACATGGCGCATGCACACCAACCTTTGCACACGTTTCTTTGGCGAGTGTTACTATTTTTGGTAGCGTTACAAACGAAAAGAATGACAGAATGAGCTGGGATTTTATATAAAAGACTAGTGTAAAAGCCCGTCATAAGACGGGAATTACATCCAAAAGCACCAATACCTAACGGCAATGTTACTTATTCAAATACTTGGGAAAATAATGTTAGGTATGAATTTCCGATTGTTCATCAGAAGATTACATAGATTTTCTGTTGTTTTAATTTCTAATTTTGCTTTGTTGTGATTTCTTGATCGAGACAATGCGACGTACAGCTGTCCGTGAGAGAAAACTGGCTCGATCAAGAAAATATTGTTAAACTCTAAGTGAACGAACGAACGAACGAACGAACGAACTTTATTTTCGAAGGGTAAAGAATTGGGCGCGCAGGCCCGTCTAACATTCTGCCCTTCCACTCTCATTAATCTTGCACACTATATCCTTTCATTACCACATGATGCTTTAAGCTTTAATTTAAAGGCATGCAACATTATAAAGTTACCATAACAGCATTCATTTACAGTATGCAATCATAATTTTTAAAAATATGAGTCGGTTCTTTTTTTTTTGAAACAAACAAGCTAGTAATTGGGGGGAAAAAGTAATAATAAAATAAAATAAATAAAACAATAATAATAATAATAATAAATTCTTTAAGCACCAAACACGGCGCATAAGGCAGAAACCAGTGTTCTCCAGGTTGTTCGTTGTGACGCCACTCCTCTTAGCTCTTGCACATTATTTAGGCCCAACGTTCAATAAATAACAATAAATAAATTCTGTATACCGACACTCACTCATGCGGTCAATCCGTCTACAATTAATCTGTATTTTTGAATGTGTCATCAATCATCAATACAACAATTACATAAACAAGTGATATAGAACACGGCTGTTTGCCCGCTATTAAAAGTCGCTACGTTAGTTCTGGAGCGTCCGATTGGCAGAGTGGTTAGAGCGCTGGTCTCTTGCGGCAAAGATGCCGGGTTCGATTCACAGTATCATTACGGTTCAGTTTACCCAGCAGTAAATGCTCTTTGCTCTTGAATTAGGGAAGGAAAAGGCAGCGAGGAAGGGAACTAGTCACCATACCTCTCGATGCTGGACCTAGTATAGTGAAGTCTCTTAATTCCCCATACTTGTCGTGGTAGCCGATCATTAGGAAAATACCAGTTGATTTTATTCTAACAAAAGCGTTGAAACTTAGATCAGTGTACGCGCATTCCTGTTAATTATAGTAGTAAAATAATTTTGTACAAAGTCTGAACATGCACGCCGTTCACATTGCGCATGCACACCAACCTTTGCGCACTTTTCTTTGTCGAGCGTTACTATTTTCGGGAGAGTATTAAAAAACCAAAATATTTGTTTTACATCCGAGGTTTTAAAAAAAGTCTGAACACGTACGCTGTTAACATGGCGCATGCACACCGTGTTTTGCGCACTTTTCTTTGTTGCATGTTACTATTTTAGGGAGCGTTACGTACAGACAGAAAAAGCTGGGATATTATATATAGGATATACGTCCATATATATGATTTTCATTAAACTCAACAAAGAGTTTTATTTCATGTGCCCTTTACGTTGAATATGGAAAACTGTGGTTTACAGTGACACTCTGCTTCCATGAACAATCTTGGTTAGCACAAAGACTACTGTGTAGAAATCGCTGTCCTATGCTAGGTTTACAAAATATGCATGTAAAGAAAGATCTATAGAAGACACAAGTTCTAAGCGGAGCTTCATGTTTTTTAACTACGTGTGAGGCCAGCGCGAGTGCTTATAATTACGCATGCCATAACAAGAATCTGGCACCTACAGTCTTACTTCCTCTTTTTGATAACCCGCTTGCTAGGGGGCATTTCTTATGGCCAATTAAAACGAGTCGTAAATTTCCGCCATTTTGGATTACTGCGCTGAGAAGTTTCAGAGACAGATACTCGAAAATGTGGGAAACGAACCTTGCGACGTGGTCGAGCTGACTGCGTTGAACTTCTTGCTGATGAATCCAAGACTTGCCGCCCTTGTCTGCTCCCATCCACTAGCAAGGATACTTCACTGATCCTATTTCATATCGCTGGATCGTGAGCTTGAAAGTTAGCTATCGCTATTGAAGTTACACGCCGAGAATAAGAAAGTTTATTCACACAGAGCATTATGTGCACTCAATGCCTTGCTTTCTTGTCTGCCAGGAAGATGCATAAAAGATATAAACGAGAGATAGCAAACCAGTTCTTTGTCAGCGAAGGAAAGACAGACTGATAGCTCCATCGTTTTCATTTACTGGATGTCTGTTGATTCAAACTATTATCTGTGTTTGTTTGCGTGTTTGTGTTAAATTGTTTGTTTTTTTTTGTGGTTTTATTTTTCCTTGTAATTGTTTTTCCCTTTACTTTGGTCATCAATTTCAATGGTAATTTACTAATTCTTCCTAGCTAGAATTCTTTCTCATCATTACCCATCAACCACGTAAGGAACACAGGCGTTCAACAAATTTATGACCAACCTGTCATATGCTATCTGTCTTACGGTGTCATATTTATTTGTTATGTCTGGCTTCAGTTCCGTCTTCCATGTGTTTTTCTGTCGCCTCCTTCTTCTTCTTCTTCTTTCTCGTTCGTCCTGAAAAGGACGTTGGTTGCGTTGTGTCCGTTTACAGCGAAGCTGCGGTATTTGCGCATTTCGGCCGACACATTCGACTTCCGCACGACATTTTTTGGGACCGGGTTTGCCTTCCCTCTTCGATTCCTACTCCTGAGCCAGACTGCAGTGATGCAGCCTGTTTCCAGGACCACCACGTGGAGGTGGAGCAGGGTCTTGTTCAGCTCTGGTTTGCTGACTCTGACGCAGGCAGACAAGCTATGGGTCGTTTACTGCATTCCTCACTTTTGATGCGTCTTCGGTGCCGGTCGCCTCCTTCTTCGTGTGGATTCCAGAACAAGGAGTGTCTTGTAATGCTTTCCAGAGATTTCTTTAGTGTGAGACCCATCCAACATCAGCGTCTTCTTCGCAACTATTGTTCCAGTGGCAGATTTCTGGTTCTCGTCATCAGTTCAACATGCGTGATCTACGTCATTACTCATCTTGCCATACCACTTCCATCCTTCTATTCTACGCAAACACCCATTTATGAAAATGTGTAATTTCTAGTCGTCCTTTATATTTCTGTCCATATTTGAGAGCCGTGCCATAGGAATGTCTCGACATCTGAGTTTAATCGAATTCTGAAATTTTAACGCTTAACCAAACTTAATTTCTAACCCGTAAACAATGATGCATTAAGAACATCAAAATACTATAAATGGAGGAAAAAATATATACAGACGACATACCATATGTTAATTAGATTTTCTATTTAATAAGGTGTAGCTACCACAAACTGGAACTTAGGTGGGAGTCATTACTCATTAGTATGTCGCAGCATATCAGAAAATCGAACTCATTAAGAAATCATTATCACCCCCCTTTAGCTCCCCAAGGAGCATTGGCCGTCAACAAACTTACACCGAGTCTTCCTGTCCTGTGCCATCCGCTCAAGGTCTTTCCATGTGTTCTTCGGGGCGTTATGGCTGTCTCCAGTTATCTGTTTGTCCATCTAACTTTGTGTGTGTCCTATCCATCTCCAGCGAGTTCTTCCCATCTCTTGTTCAACTGGCGCTTGTTTTGTTCTTGTCATCAGTTCTACATTAATGACCTTGTCATCAGTTCTACTGTAGCGAAAGGTTTTTCTAGTATGATAATAGTGGTAGAGAAGAAGTAGAATCTCTCTCCAGAAAGGATGAAGTTCCAGTGCCCGAGAAGTACACTGGTATCACAATTGAGTTACAGCTGTGAATACTCTGAGCTGGACAATAGATTTAGGCTTCAGAAGTATAAGTTGCTACTTTGGCTATTGTAACCCTATGTGATAATATAATTAAATTAGAAAAAGTAACTCAAATTTTAACAGTTAAAAATTTACCAAGTCAAATGAGTACAATTTCAATATTTATTATGTACATCTATATATATTCTTGTAATGAGAAATGGGTGTTGGAAGATGGTAAAATGAATGATTATTTATAGTTACAAATTAAAATAAACAAGCGAAAAAGTCTTGGATTTATCTTCCACTGAAATTACAACAAAAGGATTGTCACATTATCTCTTGCCATTTAGTTGTCATCATTAGACAGTCGTTTTAGAAACTGCTCACAGGATTTGGTGGATTGTATACACATAACTCATCTGAAATTAGTTCGAGGTTCCTGAGACACACTTGAATCCGGAAGACTTTCCTTCAGCCCACCCTATAACTACAGGGGACTAAGGTGTTGAAGATTGGTTGACCTCTAGGCTTCAGTTAGCAGGATAAACGGTCTTCAAGTCTTTTGGGTAAATTCGGTCAGGAATGATCATAATCTTGATCAGCAATGATCATAAAAGCTGATCATAAAAACCTGGAACAAAAGGTAATAGGTGGCCATGGTGTTCCAACAATCTTACCACCCACTGCTGTTCATGATGCGACCATGTCTTCAGGGTTTGTATATAAATGAATGAATCATGGTAGTATGTTACAGAGATAGCATGATAAGATAATGTCTACTGTGCAGAAAATAACAAAATACATGAATAAATCACATGTTATGATACATGGGTACGATATAACCTTTGCCTTCCACTTATGGATGTCAAGTCACTTATGTACTTGCTGGTATGTCGTAAGCTTCCAAGCAAGAACTAGCCATGATATATTTGGCTAACCAATTAATGGTTATGCTTCCTGACAATGCCGGTGAAGGTTATCTCTGGTTAGCGTCATTCTCTTTTTTATCATGTCTGATACAATCAAATCGTAAATAACATCTGAAATAAAATGACATTAGTCATACATATATCTTTAATAAACTTACATACCCTCTTAGCATTTATAAGCTCACGGTGAGGCTGTTTTGGCTGAATTTAATCTGCTCTGCATGCAGCGTGAAAATAGAACTTTTCTTGCAGATGCTGTCTTCCAGTTTCTCACTTTGACTTCTGGATTTGGTGTGTGTGATTTTCAACGCGCCGCTCTGTCCTTATATTTCAGTCTCTCGCCCGTACGAGAAAGCACCTCCTAAAGTCCCAAAAGATTTTCGGTTAATCTCTCGGTTTGCGGCGATTTGAGGCAATCTGTGCTTTTCCTGTACTTGTTTTCTCTTCTGTTCACTACACACTTATATCCTTCCTTCCTTCCGAGGTATCATTTCATTTTCCCCATTTGAGGCTTTCATTCTATCCAATTTATATTTAAATCCGTTGAGGCTTGTTAGTGTAATAAATTTTTAAAGATTATTAGCTAATTTTTAGCAGATGTGATGACGATGAAAAATGTTAATTATTTTTAAAACTACTTATATTTGAATAATATCCTTTTGGATATAATTCATAGTCCATCTCCTTTAGTGAACTATTATTATCTAATTGTATTCCAACCAGGCGTTTTCTTATAGTTCTAAATTTAATTTCCTGTAAATGCAAACATTGAAAGTCCGCCATACATTCCTATATTAGCAATTTCCTCATTCTTCAGTACCGTCTGGCTTAAACATATTTCACATTTTTCCCCGTCTTCAAACTTCAAAGAAAGACAGCCGCGTTGTCCTTGCGCTGTGTGTGTGTGTGTGCGCTGTGGGCGTGCGTGTCGCACTACAACCAAGCAAGTGGTACCAAATCTCGCTACATCTACATTAATTGACCTTGTCGTCAGTTCTACATTAATGTCCTTGTCATACCACTTCACTTCTTCTATTCTACGCAAGCACCTACATAGAAAAGTCTGTAACGTTTTGATTGTTGTTCCTATTGACATCCGTGTTTTAGAGCCATACAAGAGGACAGACTTGACGTTTGAATTGACGACTGATATAATTTCTGCTAATGAATACAAATCTTAATAAAGTGGGAAAATAAAAACTGAATTGAGTGTGTTTTTTCTCCTTTGAAATGGTCGATGAGGATCCCCATAATTCAGTAGGCAGTCATAAACAGGCTATGTTCATAATTGCGGATGGTGTCAAGCGGTCGTCCCAAACTGATAGCGTAATTATGATTTTTACCTATAAAAAAAAAACATGTATATATATAAGTTTATTTATAAAAAATATAAGTAACAAAATATAAATATGAGTTTTATAAATGAGCAATACACTAGAGTCGCGGGACGTTTCGGGTTTTCTCATCATCAGCCTATCACAAACAGGACACACACATGACAAATATTAAGAAGACTAAGAGTAAACGGCAGAGGACACAACAAACTCGTGGACATATATTTAAAACTACTAGCGAAGAAAGATATACTATCCCACTGAACGCCAAAACAAAAGATAATTGCAATAACACAGCGGCAACAAGCAAAGAATGACAAATACAAGGGAAATAAAAAGTTGGTGCTTTTCAGTCACTGGATTATTCTATGATCCTGGAAACATTTTTTTGTTTCATCTTCTGTGTTATTATGTGCTTTGCTCGGTTGTGTTATTAAAGTTAGCTTCTTTGTGTTAGTCTTTCTTTCTTGTTCAGTATAATTTTAATTATTGTTTCACATGTTTGCTGTGTCCTTTGCATTTTACCCTGAACTGTTCCATATTTGTCTCCAATCTTCCCTGTTTGTGACTGAGGCTGATCAAAGGAAAACCCGAAACGTTCCGTGTTTTTTAGTGCAGTGTTGATTTGTACAACTGACTGGAAATCTTTTTTCATATTTTCTTAAACTGTTTATTATCAGTTATAATCAGACTCAACCCCCCCCCCCCTTTTTTTTAAAAATATCATTTAGTATAGAGTGAGTTGGAAGAGAAATTTGAAAGGAAAACAAAAAACCCCGCGCACAATAATTGGCGGATGAAAAGAATACTGAAGTGTAGAAGAAAAAAGATCTGCTTTTCGTTACATAAAAGAAATTCCTATTATTATAGGCATATCTGAAATAAATTGCACATTTACCAGACGTCAGTTAACAGCAGCATATGGAAATAACGCAAACGTCATACTTATTCAAGACTAAGTTACTGACTAAGTCTGAAAACTTTCATGGACTGTAATTTCCTTTTTTATGCACATATAAGCAACCATAAAAATATGTTGTATCAAGTATGACCTCATATCCACAAAATTACGATACCACTTTGTCATTCTGCATGTCCTCATTCCACCAGTATTTGGATGACAACTCAGCAGTCATGCACATATTTCATCTATGACGCAAATTTCCGTAAAATGGGTTACGTCATCGAGGAGAGTATGCAGTTATAAAACATTAAGAATGCATTTTTCATCTTGGAATCAAGTCTGTTTCTTGACAAATATAAACTTACTTAGTCGTTCCTCTTCTACCGTGAGGTGTAGAGATTTGGAAGAGAGAGCGCCATACTATCCTATCGGTTGTCTTCCTCCTGGCCTGGTTCCATTCTAGTCCTCAGTCCTTCAGAGATTGTCTAATGTTGTCCTCCCAGCGGACTCTGGGTCGCTCTGGAAGTCTGGATCCCTGGCTTAGTGAAAAATATAAACTGTGGGATTAACTATAGAGGACTGCTGAATTACCTCTAAACCGTTGCCTTCAGCTCTCTCAAAACTGTTATTCTTACAGTTAAAAACGGTATAAAACTTGCTGGCTACTGTTTTGTCGACAATCGATTAGCAAGACTTGGAGGAAGCTAACAAACCTCCAGATAACGAGATAGAACATTCCCAGTTGTGAATATATATATATAAGGAAAGACATGTTATCAAAAAGCTTATTGCAAGACCACACTGCAGAATGAACGTCACGTGTTCTTCATCTTCAGGTAGCGTAATACCTTGCGTACCTTATTGGTTTCATGGGCTACCCTGAAGCGTCGGCATTTCGCCACACCGGATGTAAACATCAGGTGACCTCCGCTTTCCTCCATCGTTTTATCTTCCTCTGAATTTTCCCAATGCCCACGAGCATGAATTCTCAGACCCTCGAGGCAGAGAAAATTGTGCTAGGATAACGAAAGAGTGCCAATGAATCATAGCTATATATGCATATCAATCTGAAATGGAGTGTTGACATCTGAAATATGCATTATGATATCATCATCATCACCATCATCCTCCTTCACCTCCCTATGAAGCATGGGGCAAATTCTGCTTTTGGTTCCTTTCTGTCGTAAGTTGAATGAGAATTTCTGTCCCTTTTTATCGGGGAGGAGCTCCTCTCTCTTATCTTTGATTTGATCTCCTCCCATTTTCTTCCTAATAGCACCTGCGTAATATATTCCTGGTTCTGGCCACGTCACCCTTAAATTCGACAGCTTGAAGCCACCCTTATGCACGTGCTTCGCGTCGGCTATCCTCAGAGATAACTTTTAACTCCTTGCCTTGCTGGTCGCGCCAAAATCCACGGGTTTTTGAGTCAGGGTAAAGCGGGCACAAACGAGTTGCCTTGCCTTTCATGTGACCGAACGCTTCTCGTCCTGAAAACCTTTTTGAAAAAAAAGAAAACCTTTTGAGACTGGATGCCTGCGGGTGCGTCTCTGTTTTTTCACTGATTCCCTTATACGACATCGCTTTCATCTGGCGTCGCAAGAAGGAAACCTTCTGGTCGCCTTACGCTCTTTCTTCTGTCAGAATCACCGCGCCAAGTCCAGATGGTTACAGTAAGTGACGAGATCTGTAGGAGAATCTGGCAATATAAAGTAGATTCAAACAGTACTCGTGGTTTGTTGTCTCCAGAGAATCTGTGATCTCCAGAGTGGAATGTGTGCAGTTAGCCTAATACCAGATGCATTGTTACAAGGAATAATTCTTGACATATTGGTAAGCACACTTGGTTAGAAAATAGCAGCCCAAAGTTTTGTTAAACTTATAAATAACCCTAGTTAATTTTCTTAACATTAATCAATTTTCTTAAAGTTAATTTTACATGACGGGGTGATTTAATATTATTAAGTTTGCGACCAACTAAAATTACTAAGGTGTTAATCTATTTGTTTTTCAAGGACGGTGTATGGGTGTGTTAAATTAATTAATTTAAGTGGCTACCAAGTTGCTAACTACTAGTATCTTTTCTAAATGATGCGTATATATTGATTTTAATGGTAATTGTGTCAGCCCAATTTTTTGTTATAAACTTTGAAGGACATAATTAATTTTGTCTGTATTTTTGGGTATGAATGCTAACTAACTGTTTTATGAGCTTAAACCCACAGAGCTAATCCCTCTGTATACGTAGAATATATTCGGTCCTAACCTGTTAGAGAGTTACGTCAGGTGGCCTTGAGTCACGTAGTAGACCTCTTCTAGCAAACTTGGCGCGAGCAGATTTAATCGATAAAGGGTGGAGTCAAGGTGGACTGTGCGTAAAATCTGGGTCACCGCACTGTGTGTCTCTGTGTATGTGGTGGGGGGGGGGGGGGAAGAGAGAGAGAGAACAAAGTTTGCTGATGTTTGGTGGG
>JAMPIV010011326.1:22500-40800 GCA_024509875.1 Oreohelix idahoensis
TCTTCAGCAATCATACCAGGAAATACAATCATTATACCTGATTCCATAAAATATAATCATTATACATAATACAGTCATAGTAAAACTCAAATGTCAAATACTAAAGTGATATTATATACAGGTGTAGGTAGTATAAATGATACTAACAAATACAATCATTATATATGATGTAGGCATATTCTCCTACCAGTTTATAGTAAGTTTACCTACCCTCTAAGATTAATACATGCCAGATTTGGACTCGACTTTAGTGAAGCAAGAGTGCCCGGTCACTCAGGTAAGCTATAAATCAATGTTGACAGCTTTCTCTTTCCCCAGTCGGTCGTGCTGGCCTTCGTGTTTGTGTGTGTGTATTTTTTGGATAAAACGCGCCCGTTTATATAGGAATCTGCCAGTGCGCAAGGAACTCTTTTGATTGGTTCTCGACGGTTTCATACATTCCGCGACCGAGTCCCGAAATACAGGGCTTATGCCTAATTTTATTCTATCTGCCGCCACTTTGGGGGAACAAGATGGCGTATACTTCGTGTAATTTATTCTGGCTCAGTGTCTGTTGAACGTGGATTGGCTGGGCATATGTATTAACAAAGAAGTGGGTTTACACACACGTTTCACGACACCTGTCCTTACTGCAATATTTATTATTATTTGGAGAGGAAGAGTAGCCTGTATGACATTTTAAACAAGTGTTGTGAGAGTGGCAGGAGAGAAGTTATCAAATATTTATGCATATCTTTCTTCTCGTCTGACTGTCATATTTCACTCTCTATGCACATTCGTGACTCTTTTTTTATCTAGTATCATGCATCAGATTCAGAACTGTCTTACATAAGACATACTCTTAATCATCTCGCGACACTTGCGTGGAATCCGGCACAAAGCAGTCGTCAGGTCTTACATTGGTGGTTAACGTGGTAATTTATTTTACATGATAAGGTCATACACAACTTTACTTAAATAAGCATATGTCAATACACATATACGACTAAGCAAATATAAATTTCTCAGACTTACCCCTTCGTTTATGAATGGGTATGTAGACGGTTTGTGCAGAATGTCCGAAAGCACTTCACTGCGGCCGCAAAGGTGTAGTATTCCTGGGTGAGCTACTTTTAATTGCTACTCTATAATTCCTACCTTTATCATATGGGAAGATTTCTAGGGGCCGGGATTGTAAAGGCTTTTCTATAATTTTTTTAACACTTTTAAGTTTACAAAGGCTAATTCTAGCCCTAATCACTCCCTAGACAAATCTATCTGCCGCGTACGTCATCTGTCCTCCCTAATGAGAATTGGAAACGGTCCTGAGTCTTAAGTTACTTATGTCGTATAGTTTAACCTTCACGAAATTTAATTTTGCTTCTTTATTTTCATTAAAACCAATCTGGTGATAGGACACTCTATACACAGCGATGCAACAGGAGGCAATCTGATCATCAGAAGACGTCCCCTATCGATTAAATGTTTCAGCCATTTAATCTCTTTTACACTCTAAGGGGGGCGGGCCCACTTAGGTCATGACTCCCCAGTGTCAGCCTGCTGTTGTCCAATGCAGAGAATTGAACCCACTCGACCTTGGTGGCAGCTTTCAAATTCACTCCTGTTTTCTGCCAGCTGGAGGCAATTGTGAAAGTAACCCCTTTGTTGAAAACAAATTACTGTCTCGAGTTCCATAGCCCGTTGCGGTTTTTTCACAGCCAGCACGATGCCTTTTCCGCAGTTTCGCTGAGCCTCTTAAGTGCCCTTGTTCTTGACTGTTCCTTCAATCCCAACAGTTTCAGTAGACCATACACTGAGGTAACCACGAGACCTCTTGCACCCACCTAAACAGCCATGACCCTAGCAGTGAACCCATCTTGTCTTAAGTCCGTGGTCAGATCATTATACTTGGCCACTTTGAACGAGTGTTGCTCGTCCAATCTGGATTCAAGCGGCACGGTCAGTTCAATCATTATAATCTGGTGTAATGATGAAGAATGCAGCACTATATCTGGCCGTCTTCGAGATCTGCTGATACTCTCTGGATATGTCCCTAGCCCAGGTAGGTCTACTGTCATCTCCCGGTCATTTTCACAGTCAAGTAGAGATGGTAAACTGCTACTTGATTTACTTTTGTTTGGAGTTTGTTGACTTTCCTGCTCTCAGAAAGTATGTATATATTTGAAGTGCTCGGTCTGCCTTTGCTGTTCGCCTTCGCCATTGCTAAGTCAATTGTTGCAGCCAGCTCATTGAGTACTTTGTTGTGTCGCCATGTGTATCTCTTCCCCAAATGACAACTTGTAATTGATCTGACAATGAAGCTGAGTCTAAGAGGTGCCAAATGTCAAATATCATTCCATGTCAAGGACCTTTGCAGGGCTCCTTCCCATGTAAAGTCCATTGGCCTTGTTGGGCCCGCTACACCGCTTTTAGCATCCTCTTATCATGCTCAGCTTTTCGTATGTCCGGAATTACCATATCTCTGCGTTCCCTGTTTGATGCCTTGGACAACCAGTGGATGTAACTATGGTCAAATCCCCGTCTATTCGTCTGTGTGTATCCGATTACCTCACTCAGCTTGAGCGACTCTTGTGCAGCACCAACAGCTTCATCCACTTTCCACTTCCTTCTAGTATTCAGAGTGGGCTGAATGGACTTAAAACTACGTTATCTGCTGACTCGTACAGCATCATTTCGAGCCTAGCCTTTTCTGCTTTGTATTCTTCAACAACTGTCTTGAAGGGAAGCACACGCTTTGCCATCTTGCAGTACAGTGCTATGTCTGACAGATCTGGTAGTACTCCTAGCCATTTCTTCATGAACTTGTTGATCATTTGCTCTACAGCTTCCACTGTACTGGTGCTTATTTCATATATAATCAGTGGCCATAGCAATTTAGGTATCAACATGAACTAAAGGCACCACAGTTTGAGCTTTCCTGGGAGTCTGTTTTGGTCTATGATCTAAAGTCCTCTGTCTGCCATTTCTATTGTCTGTTGAACTGCCTTTGTGTCTTTTAATGAGGCGTCATACACCCTGCCAAGACTTTTTACAAGTTCCTCAATGACAGTAGGGATTGTTTGGTTTGACTCAATGAATGTGACCTCAGATGTCTTCCCTTTCGTGACTAATATGCTTCTAGACTTCTGAGGTTTGAAGCTCATTCTGCACCAGCTGACTAGTTCATCCAGGTTTGCTAACATCCTCCGGGCCTGGTGTTCATTTGATGTCAGAATTGTTGTGTCATCCATGAATGCTTTAAGCGGCGGCATGTGACACCTTCCATTGAGTTTCGGACCTATTGCAAATCATTTCAGCCGCTTTGAGAATTACCTGCATAGCCAACACGAATAGTATCTGAGAGATGGTACATCCCATCGCAATTCCAACTTGTAGGGCAATCCACGTCTTGTTGAAAATCTGACAGAGAACCCTGAGAAATACAGCTTCAGCATTGCTGCAACTTTTTGTGAAACATGGTACATTTCCAGGGCCTACCACAACATCTGGTGTGGAACGGATCCATACGCATTAGCTAGATCCAACCAGATTACATGTAGATTGGTTATGTTAGACTTTGCCTTTTGAATTGCTTCCAAGACCATTGTGGAATGCTCTAGACACCAAGTGTACATGGGATACCTCCTTTCTGGATGGCAGTGTCAATGTATCCATTCTCCAGAAGGTATGTGGTGAGCCTTTTAGTCATCACTGAGAAGAATATCTTCCCTTCAACATTAAGTAGTGAAATTGGCCTGAACTGACTGATGTCTGTGGAATTTTGTTCCTTTGGGATGTAAACTCCATTCGCCTTTCTCCATTCTTTGCTAACAAGCTGGATTTTCCAAGCATTTTTCAGCAAACGGAGCATCCGTTTCAGAACTTAAGGACATCTCTTATACACAACATATGGGACATCATTAGGACCTGGAGCGGACTTGCACCGTGCTTTCTGGACAATGCTTTCTGTTTCTTGCATTGTTGGGGGCTTGGTGTTGAATTCAGCTCCTGGCTTACTAAGCCATATAAGGCCATCCATGCTGCTGGGCAGCTCACCTTTGTGACCATCTGAATAGGTCATTCTAAGGTAGTTCTTAGATCTTCTTTCCCGATGTTTAGTCTTCCCGACCGTGGCTTTCAAACAGTTTTTGGCAAACTTGAAGGGCTCCCTGAAGAATCTCTCCCAATCCCTCCGTGTTTTCCTTCTTTTCCTGCACCTTACTGCTCTACAAAGAGCATTATGTTGACCTTTCAGGTGCTCCCATACCTGTCGTAATCCTTCCTTCTCTGTGTCCACTGCGCTCTTGAACTGTTTTCGGGCATGCTTCTACTGTTTTCTGATCACTTCTATTCTGATTTGTCTTCTACTTTTTTGTGGTAGGTTTCTTTCCGTTGCCTCCCTGACTCCACACACTTTGCGACAGTGAAAATATATTATGTCGCCGAAGATTTCCAGCTTTTTTTCCCAAAGATATCTGCTTCAGGTTGTTATCCAACTCTTTTGACAAGGCTTCGTCCAGCTGTCTCCAAAGCCCTTTTGCAGTGGCAGGTGGAAACATGATTGCATCCCTTTTCCCGTCCAAGAAGTGTGAGATCGTCATCAGGCAGACTAACTTGAATGTTCTCCGCGCTGTGGATTGACTCCTGGCTGAGATCTTCTAACGTCTTATCCGTCGTAACAGAGCGCTGTTGATCTACCACGGATGAGCTCCCACATCCCTTTTTCATTCTGTGGACTTTCTTGCCTCTCTGAGTAGAGAATTTCCTACCACAAGTACATGGACATTCCAGCCGTTGGTCAGAACTCAAAGTCCGTGTAACTGGTCTGGTCGATTCCATGTGTCACCTGTGGATTCATCATCCCCCCCCCCTCTCCCTCGGTGAATCCTGGGGGAATCTATCAGTAGTGTGTCCTATAACAATTGTTTACAGCTTACGGGATGCCAACCCGGTGTTACAGCGCAGTCACTGCACCATTTCGTTTTGTGTGGCCGTTGCTTACCCAGGATTTCTTTGCCTCAGAAGGTAGCGATCAACTTTATGATTAATGAATGGTTACAACACACACAGTGAGCGACGACATAACGCTAAGCAGATCTTCTATACAAATAGGGAACACCACAGTCAACTGGAATACTGTTTATTTACAATGTGGATCACTGCTGTTACCCGGACCTCGAACAATCTTGGTCCGTCACACTTCCTCTTCAACACTCGCTCCCCATTGATAATTATATTCAATATTGTAATGTCTTTTATCTACTATTGTTCAGATGTTACTAGTATCTACATCCTTTCTTCCGTCTAAGCAAATCCTTGTCTATTGATACTATCGATTTTGGTTCAGGTTATTGAAGTGATAACCGGACTCCTCCGGGGTTGTTCCTTTCCCTGTTTCTAGATGGCCACTATCTTAACCGAGTAACAGGACTACGGTATGGACGTAACTAATTCACTCTACGTACCCTTTTCTGAGTGGAGCCTAACTCGCTCCTTCGTTCTTCAGTCTTGTCAAGAATTTATAATATCAATATGTTGGGTCATTGCTACCCAATCTTGTCTCCGTGCATTTAAGAAATTACACAGCACCTTGTCTACTTCACTATAGACTTCAACATGGCAGCCTCTCCTACTTCAGTACCTGTCCTGCTCGGCCTAGATCACGCTTCTGCCTCGTGCTGAGAAAAACGTGCCTAACCTCTGTTCTGTTTTGACCCTTCTTATGCACAACCCTCTTTTTGCGCATCCCCTTTTTCTACCCCCTCTATACCAACTCAGGTTAGACTTTCCACTCCTCCTTCCCTTACTGCCACACCGGTCAGCCGGTTCCTAGTGTCATCTGTCTTTCCATCAACTATATTTCCTTTACTGGGAACCAAACCCAGTACCTGTAGAATTCGAGGCGGACGCCATACCTCTTAGCCACTCCGAAACCCCTTGTCATGAAAGAGCCAGAAATTAACAAAACATTTTAACCAATCAAGCACATCTTTAAAAAAATTTGAACTGATGGCAATCAACTTAGATCCAAACTATAGATATAATCAGTGTAAAGATGAAGGAAGCCCTATTGCAGATAAAGGGGAGTGAAATGTTAGAGACTTCACTATGCTAGATCCAGCATCGAGAGATGGGTTGACCAGTTCCCTTCCAGACTGCAATCTTTCTTCCCTAACTCAAGAGCAGAGCCAGGTACCCATTTACAACTAGGTACACTGATGCGTGACGCCATGGTGTTTCGAACCCGGTACGTTTGCCGTGAGTGGCCATCACTCTAACCACTCTGCCGATAGAAATTATCAGTGTACTTCACGAAAACGTGCCCAATATATTACAACTTTGTAAGAATATCTCAAAAACAGTAGCATTACATTTTTTTCTGTTGTAGGTGCTTTCAAAGTATTTTCCTGGGTTTTCACAAGTTCTACAGATCCTTCTTCCTGTTTTTCATGTTGTGAAGTTTTCCTCCCTCCCTCCCCACACTGCCTACCTCCCCCTCTTTCCCTTTTTTGAGCTGCTTCAACATTAAGAATTATCCAGTGATAACGTTTAGGAGACTTTTTGAATGTTCTTTCAGTCCTTCGCAACCATCGCCTGGTTATCTCTTTGGAATCGTCCACATCTGGCCTCACACAGTGATAGGCGGGGGGGTGTGTAAACTTGTGCGACGAAGTGTGACGATAGTGGGAGGAAAGGTGGGGGGGGGAGGTGTTTGCAAATAATGTGACGACGTCACACAAACAAATACGAGTGGGGCTCACTTCTTTCATAACTGATGTTGGAACAAAATAGACTTTGTGTAACCTAAATCCTCATAGTCTGATTTTATACATGCATTATTTAACAACCCCCTCGTGGGCGACTTATAATAATATTATAATCTCATCTAAAATATCGGATAATTATTTTAACCTTAAACTGTTTTAAATTGTTTTTGTTTTTAAATTATACATTTCCTTCACTTGTTTAATATAATGTAATGCACACCTTTTCAGTGAACGACGGTGATCTAAACGATTATGCATTTCTAGCTTTTTCAATGGAGGAGCATCTTACTTTGCCCTAGGTTAATGATAACGAAATCACTGATAAATACTTCCGTTTTTTTTTTTTAATTTGTTCTGTCATCGACGCAGTTTTTATTTTACACGATATGGTTACCAGGACATGCACAACCTTGTATTAGCCATCTCCCATGTCTACTAGTCACCAAAACACAACTGTCAGCTAAAGATTAAATTCTCTTTACTGTAGTTTGTAGTGTGCCTAGCACATATTGCAGGGAAAAAAGAACTTCCGTAGCGTGCAGACGAGTGCAAGGGCTCCGATCTTTGGTGGTCGGTCATAAAGTCACTATCTCGTCAACCGTCGGACGATTGGCGGGAGACCGCTGTTTATCTGTAATCTATACCTCACAAATTTGATTGCCATCACAATTTTTACCTTCCTAGGATAGAACATCACGGCAAGTCAGGTGGGTAGCCAATATGTGGGTGGCAGGTTGTAAGCATGAAATAACAAATGGGTAGCGGGGAATAAGAGAGGGGAGGGAGAACGAAGTTCCCATCATGAATCCAGGTAGGAAATCCTACCTATCGAGCGCTGGTATATGGGAGTTTGGGGGGTAGGGCTTAAGAGGTGATATTATTACTGACTTTTCTTGTGATTATATCTGCATGAGTGTGTGTTTGTGAGAATGTAACCCTATGTCTGTGTGTGTATATATATTGTGTGTGTCTCAGTTTGTGTATATGCATACAGGTGTGTGTGTACCGCATGTGTATGGGTGTATGGTCTTTTAGGCATCAACGGGGAGGTCAATGAAAATAGATAATGCACCTTAAAAAAGGCAAAAGTAGTTCCATAGCAGATACCACCGTATGTGAGTGATGTGTTACAGAGTTCACTATACTAGGTCCAGCATCGAGAGATAGGGTGACCAGTTCCCTCCTTCACTGTCTTTTCCTTCCTTAACTCAAGAGCAAAGTCAGGTACCCATTTTCAGCTGGGTAGACTGGAACGTGTCCATACCGTGAATCGAATCAAGTGCATTTGTCGCGAGAGACAAGCGCTCTAACCACTCTTCTCAACTGAACGCCAAATGCACGTTAACGGGATAAAAAAAAATAATTGCTTACGTTACGACATAAAAAATACCTTTGTCATGGTCAAACGAAACACAGAATTATGAAGAAAGCGAGAACTAGGTTAAATACATATTTGTTAAAATAACTTAATAAAAATTACACGACCCTAAATAGAAGTCGCTGGTGATCATCAGTATTACCATGACCATCATCCTCATTATAATCATGATCATCATCATTATTATCATAATCATCATCATTATCATGATTATCATCATTACCATTATCTTCATCATCACTAGCATGATCTTCAACATCATCCTCCTCATCATCATAATTTTCTTTAGCTCTCGTTACGAAGCATGGCGCCACCACTGAAGCTGGTCCCTCTGTAGGAAGCGTGCATCATCAGTCATATGTTTTTGCCAGTGGTCGTCTCTCTGGCAATATCTTTGACATGGTGAGGTTGCCAGCCTCGTGCACAACGTCAGATTTGTCACCATGTATGACATGCATATCTGAAAGAGCTAAAGGGGGCGTGGGTTGCATTGTGGCCCAAAATCAAAAAGATAGTATCAAGGGATGGAACTTTGTCTCGGAGCGCATTATGGTTGTTAAACTAAAAGAAGGAGAAACCACAGTCAACCTGGTCATAGTGTTTGGGCCAAATGAGGATGAGAGAGCAGAGGTCAAGGAGGAATTCTTCGAGCTGCTTCAAAGGACAGTGGATGACTGCCTAGATGAAGTTATCATGCTCGGAGATTTTAATGCCAGAGTTGGAAATGACCATGCTAGATGGGGTGGAGTTATCGGAAGATATGGAGAAGATACTCTCAATGACAATGGAAAGCGACTCCATAGATTCTGCAGTGAGCAGAATCTGATCATTACAACCACAAAGTTCCCCCATAAGCGCATACATGCATACACTAGATGTGAACCAACAAATAACGAGAAGTCAGTGATCGACTATGCCATTGTTAGGAGAAGCTCATTCAAGTATGTCCGGGATGCTAGAGTCTAGAGGGGGCCAGAGATTGGAAGTGATCACTACCTGCTAACAATCAAAAGAACAACTGAAAGAGTTGCTCAGCCTAGGAACTGCCCAACATCACGCAAGAAACCAAGTAAACGAGCAGGAGAAATGAGCATTAGGACCTACAAGGAGAGAGAGCCAGAAATTAAGACCAGATATCAGGGGCTTATTGCTGCAGCGGTGAGCAACACAGAAGAACGACCTGATGACTTGGAAACCCTCTGGATTAAATTCAAGGATATCATAAAGACAGCTGCTGTAGAAGCATGCGGTGAAGTCCGACTTGGGAACAAGAGAAAGAGGACACCTTGGTGGACAGAGGAAGTCAAAGAGAAAATAAGAGAGAAGAAAATGGCATGGAAACAATACTTAGGAGCTAAAAACACAACAGGACAAATGGAAAATATAGAGAATATGTGACACTCAGAACAGAAGCAAAGAACAAAGTGCTAGCAGCAAAACAGAAGTCTTGGGAAGAATTTGGAGAAAAGCTAGAAAAAGATGCACAAGAAAACCAGAAATTGTTCTACAAGACCCTAAAGAACATGAGGAAGGAAAAACAATGCCCTCTCAAATTTATAAAGGACAAGCAAGGCAAATTGCTTACTTCCCCGAAGGAAGTAATGGAAAGATGGAAAGAATATTTCTCAGAACTCCTGGATGGTGAGCATGGTGAAGCATCAGAAATGATAAACACTAGCACAGAAGAGAAAACCAATGATGGTGAAGATGACATAAAGATGGAAGAACTGAAGGCAGCACTGGAGAAAATCAAGATGGGCAAAGCAACAGGGCATGATGGTATAACACCAGAAATGGTTAAGTTCATGGGAGCATCAGGCGACCTATTACTCTTAAGGGTTTCACAGGCAGCGTGGTACAACAAGACCATACCAAAGGATTGGGAGATTGCCATCATAACACCAATTTTCAAAAAGGGTGACAATCGACAGTGTGGAAACCATAGAGGCATATCCCTTCTTAGTGTCCCTGGTAAAATCTACTCTAGAATCCTAGAGCAGAGACTCCGACGCCTAGCTGAGCCACAATTAGATGAGGTCCAGTGCGGATTCCGAACAAACCGAAGTACTCAAGACCTAATCTTCACACTCAGACAGCTGAGTGAAAAGGCCCTTGAGTATAAGAGTGAGATGCATCTTTGTTTCACAGACCTGGAAAAGGCGTTTGACAGGGTCCCCTGGAGCAAACTTTGGGACTGTTTGGCAAGGAAGAATATTCCAGCACCTCTGATTCATGCTATACAGAGCTTCTACAAGTCTTGCAAAAATTATGTGAGGACAGCAAACCATAAGTCAGAAGAGTTCAGGACCACCACTGGTATAAGACAAGGTGATATCCTATCACCTTACCTCTTCATACTCCTTATGGACGATGTCATCAAGGCATGTAAGGAGAGAACAAGAAAGTATTCAGTGGGGTACTGGAAGATGAGACAGGTCTATATTTCGGAGCTGGCATTTGCTGATGATGTTGCCCTGATTGCTAAATCAGAGTGTCGTAGATTTTCGATAGGAGAATTAAGACTAGGTTTGGTCCCTTCTGAATAGGTTTGAATAGGTGATAGACTCAGTGAGAGTTAGTGAAAGGTAATAGAATTTCCACACACGTGAGATGATAGATTTTGATATAGTGGCTGTCTCTGAAAGCGAAAAGAATTCTTCTCTCTCTCACCTATCTTCTACAACAGTTGTTACAGCGTCAGACAGACTACACCAATATACATATTACGTATATTTCTATCACTCACAGGCACGCACATACACGTGATGACAGGTAAACACACAGACGTTGGAAAACTATAACAATGATATATATATTATCTAGAACGAGCTGACCAAACACGATTATTAAGTTCAAGAGCGATTTTAATATCAGGAAAAATCGGCTCACAACATCAAAGAAAGTACATCAAGGAAAATACATATACACATAGTCATAAAAATTCAAGGAAATGTTGCAAGGATGATAGCCCCGTTATAGTGTTAACTCTAGGTTTAGCCCGGCCCCGTTAAGTGAACAGATGATGGCGCCCGAGTCACAGATACATAGGGTTTGAGTCTAAGAGTTTTCTTTGTTTTATCTCGTAATTATATGCACAGAGTTTGAAAAAAATCTGATTTAACCTAAGACAAAAACACAAGAACTCTAGCCTTAGCAACAAATTATGCAGATTGAAAAAAAAATAGGACAGCAACAGGGTGTCAAAGATATAATAGTGAAAATATCACTCAAACCAGCGTACACTCATTCATTCCGCCATGGCCTCTCATACAGGTACTCACGACTTTGCTCGCTGCCTCTTGGAACACACTGATTTTAGATTTTCACACAGACTCAAAAAAATGCAGTCTTCTGCCAAGAAGTCCCCAGTTCCAAAAGACGTATTTAACTCGGAGTCTCCGGGAACGACTACTTGGGTGCGCAAATTTGTTCAAATGTCTGATTAAGTCACCTAACAATTATTCCAGGCGCGGGAGTTAGCAGAGCACAGTGTCAATAGCGTAGGTTTCTAGAAATGATGAATGTCAGGTCGGTGCCTTCCCTCAGTATAGGATTCACTTTAGTCACACCACAGATTTGTCCACAAAAAAAATGTATATATATAGTCGGGAAATGTTAGTTAATACTAGAAGTATTTCGCGCACCACCAGGCAGAAAAATTACGTAGAGTTTTCTAGAAGAAATTAAGATCTGGCTCCAAGGTCCAGTATTTATCATTACAGTCTTTGAAAACCCGTTATTGGGATATAGTATTTCTGGCTAACTCGGGTTGCATATGCACTGTTTAGACCAGTGGTACTTAAGAAACCCACGTGGTTCAAAATAAGGACTGTCTATTTCTTCACAAGTATGGAAACTACTACTAGGTGCTGGTAAAGTTAGGGTCACCCCAAAACTTTCACTGTGTGGAGGAAAAATAACACATATAATATAATAAACAGAATATGTACTGGTTATAACTTACATTTAAACTTGCAAGCAGAGAGCTTTGCTTATCATTTAAACTTCCCGTGACGTAAGTTATATTTAAAAATCAGCAATCCTCATGAATTAGGAACACGTGCGTATTCCGTCACCATTCATGAGGCTCGATTCTAGAGTTTATACGTTAGTTTAGAAAAATACACTCGACTGAGTATTAGCAGTTAAATTAAATTCATAAATAGCTACTCTTGCCGTTATAAGCTAGAAATTTTAATTTTATTCTGCTTTCCACTGAATGCTTCCCTAGAAAATATAATAGCCTACCACTTTATTTCTCTTCTGCGCTAAAGAAATAGATTAAAATGAATTAAGCGATTAACACTTTAACACTCACAAAATCTATATATCTATCATATTAATTACCTCAACCACAGAATTACAGGTAGTCGCACAACTTAAGAATAAAAATGCTGAAAATATTTCTGGAAGTCTAGAAGTTCGGCAAATTGCCGAAACAAACTGAGATACTTCGCTAACAGCTATTCTGTTTACGAGCAACCTATCTACTGTGAGTCTATGAGCGAGAATGAAATTAAAGTTTCAAACTTGGCCAATATCTTTAAAATCGGACACAGGATCCTAATCTTATTTCGCCAAGCGAAATAGTCTCCCCCCCCCCCCCGTCCGTATAACACCTTCGTCCGCTTATCGCGTGACGTAACAGCCATCAGTGGCCGAGGGCTTGCATGAGTTGCAAATCTCAGACCACCGTCTGCAGTGCGGAGTGGATTTTCACGCTAAGCCGGGTTTTTTCTGACGAAAAACCTCATGCGTTTACTGAAATGCAGACTCTCTGTCTACTTTCCATGTCCCTCGGGTGAATTTTCACGCCCCAGGCCAGAGACCCTCAGACGAATGTCTAGCGAATGCTGTAAATTCACGCCTATCGTCCGACCAGCGCGACTGACATGTACGCAATACCACCCAGGTGCGATTCTCAGTTTTAGAGAAAGGAAAACAGGTAAAGTTTGCGAATTATATGAAAATAAATTCGCAAAACGAATGGATGAAAAATATACAGGAAAAAGGAAATACAGAGATAATAAAAGAGAGAAATCGGGTGAAAGAATAGGAAGAAGATGTAGGAAATTAAATGAATATAAACCCTACGTGACAGAGCCTCCCCCCTTTAAGATATGGAAGCACTCCATGTCTACGTTATGGAGTTTAATTTCCTATAACCGTAGCTTCGGGGTGTCTGTCTTCTTCCCTCTCCTCTTCCCCCTCCATCTCTGTCCAATTCCTACTCAAGTCCACTCCTCAAAGTTTCCTTCCCCTGGAATGTCTCATATGCGCGCTTGAAAGAGCGTCGCCGCTTCTGACATTTTTGAAAGATTTCCTGTGATAGCGGTGGAATATCCCTGCCACTATCGTCATCTTCGTCAGTTTTGGCGATCGTCAGGAGATGGTCGGAGGTTGGCACTGGTTTTTCCAAGTATCTCTTTAAGAGATTTAAATGGAAAACCTTCTCCTTTCCTTCAATAGAGATCTGGTAGTTAGCCTTAGAAAACTTTTTCAGGACGGTAAACGGCCCTTGCCATCCGATCTTCAGTTGGTTGTTCTCGGTAGGGAGCAACACCAAAACTTTTTCTCCTGCTTCCAGTTCTCTCTCTTCCGCGACTTTCCTGTATCGGTTAGCGTGCTTGGTGCGTGCTCGCTTAAAGTTAGTCGTTGCTAGGTCCCACCCTAGTTTCAACCGTTCCTTTAAAACCGACACATATTTACTGGCCGAGACAACTGTCTCATCAGCCTTCTCGTCTGTCAGAGACTGAAGTAAGGCTTCAAGCGGGCCCTTAATGGGTCTGCCGAATAAGAGTGTAGCTGGCGGAAATCCTGTGGAAGTATGAGGAGATTCTCTGTAGCCAAATAATGCTGCAGGTGTCGTGGAATATTCTAATCCACATATATAAATTAAAAGGTAAATATAAAGCCTAACAAATAAATCTAATAAAGAAAAGAGCAATGGTAAAAGAACAGTGCTGTCACAATGACAGTACTCGAAATCCCCTTTGTTTTATGCTTCGTCTGCAAATTGTAACGCTTTCACGTTGATAGTAAAAGCCTACTATATTATTACCCGCTTTCTTCAATGAAACGTGTGCTGTATTTCTTGGAAAAACATTGAGATACCAAGCTGATCAATGACCTAATTTAAATATTTCATTCATTCCATTTTATACACGGCGTAACTAAAGACAGATGGACTAAAGGATAGAGAGAAGGGAGAGGCATAAAGCCTAACACGTGCAACACAAAACACGCGTCGCGCGATACACAATTACTACTATCACGCGTGTAAGGCCACATGCACTAACTTTTTCAGACGGACAGTGATAAATTCACTACCCTTCCCAGAGTTAGGTTTTAAAAAAACCTGGGAAACGCTTATTAGAAAAGATAACATTATATGGGTTTACGTTTGAAAACATTACAGTACCCAGACAGCACATCTTCGAAACAGGAGGTAGAAGAAATTGCATATTTTGAACGCAGCCACTTAGCTCTATTAAATATATATATTTGGGTTCCTTAGGGTTTGCTGACAAAGAATATGTACAACGTTATGCAAATAGTCTAGGAATTAACAAGTTATAGCCAAAATAAAATGATGGTGCTGTCAGACAACACCCAAAATCAGAATCGCTCAGGGGTAGATTTTTTTACACCACCATTGTACGGGAAATGGGCCACAAGTTACATTTGAACTGATTGGCTGGAATGATATGTAAGGCTAAACACGATTAGTCGGGCTATAAATACTATCTTTGGTTGTTAGGGGAGACGTAGGAAGTTAAAATTTTTTCAAACACTTGTCGAAACGTGGCTCCATTGGCCAGACTCGCTGATATACTCACTTAGGAGCGTTAGTTCGAGACCACTAGTCAAATAAGCTTGATAAAGCAACAGTGCGTTGAAGCCAGCTCATATTTTTGCTAAATAAAAGCCTGGAACATAAGCAGATGGGAATTTGTGCCAGTAGTTGTGCCAGAATTCATTGCTAATCAACGTATCTGTGTTTGTTTCCATGAATTGTGGTAAGCTTGAAACATTCAGTATCTTTTAATGAAAATTGAATGTGAATTGTTAATTTATGCCTGTATATATGTGTAGTTCAGTAGCAAACATGATGTAAAGCCTATAATGCTCCAGCCTGAACAGAAGGTGTCGGAGGAAAGTAAAACTGCATGGAATGGCCACACAGTACACTGACACCTAGATTATTGATTAGATAGAAATAATGCTGGAATTGCAGAGGCGTAGTAACCATTAAGGAGGTTAATGCTGGTATAAAGTATTTCAGATGAAGCTGACAGTTGGCCTAACGCTCTGAACTCAATGTTTGTGATGTATTGTGCTCAGTGTAAAAAGAGAGTATAAATTAGTTATGAAGTAGAAGGTACATCCTTCTTGTTTTCAGGGACCGTGGTCTTGATGGTATTGAGCAGCACCTGGTCAGAGCTTTGCTGAATCCAGAGTCGGACAGCATACTCCTTGGTCCATTTAGCTATCAGTGAGGTGTCTCCAGAGCCCAGGGGAGAAATCGAGCAGAGAAGTCTTTTCCTGCCGCCATCACACAAGATAAGCTGATGTGGTCAGCTGAGCTCAAAATTATGTACCCCCAGCTTAAAATGACCTTGTAAAAATAACATTAAGAGGGGGAATTAAATTGTTTTAATATCAGGAACTGAGAACATCTCCAATACTAGTCCCAATAAAGACAAACTATTGAAGTCATGATGACAAATACCAACAGAGCTTGAACAAAACAAAACCAGTATTACCTCATATTACTACTACACAACTGACACACATAGGATACTTTTAATAATATATGTCATTACCATATTCATATTGATAAATTCTGTACATATAACTTGTAAGTAAAATTGATTGTGATTCCTGGTTCCCTTTGTATTTGAATCAGGACACATATTCATTCATAACAGCAATGAATACATATTGTTATTTGAAAAGTTATCAGTGACTCCTTTAAGATATCCTTTAGAGTGTTATATGTATGTGAGTGTCACAGTGTTGTCAAGTGTGGTGGAATAAATTAAATTGTTTATCTGTCTGTTGTTGTTATGACTTACACTTCATCATACACATACCCTAGACATACAACGTAGTCATCACACTATTCCAGAATAATTCTGACTGAGGTATACATATGTGGCAGCAAGCAAGGTTATATATAATACACTACTCTTATTAGATATATATACCTTCACAGCTGATCTCAGTCAGTACACTAAGTCACCTATAAATATTTATAACATCTCACTTCACCACATATATTCTCTCCCCTCTTAAAACAGACATTATATGTCAGTCCTTTATTCTATATACACATAGAGAAATTTATTATTAGTTCTGGGGTTTACGGTGATTCTCATCACACGGATGGCGGCTTAAAAAATCCGCTAGTTGAGTAATTGATTTCAGCTTTATTCAATTTTCTGCTAGCATATGCCACTGGGCTTAATTCCCCATCCAATGCATCTGATTTCTGTAGTAGAGTTGCACCTAACCCAATATTACTTGCATCCGTCCTTACTATGAATTCTTGACTTAAGTCAGGTAATTTCAAAATGGGTTTACTTGTGAGCTTTTCCTTCAATTCTTGGTAAGTCATTTCACATTGTGGTGTCCATGTAATGCGATCTGGATGTCCTTTACGTGTCAAATCAGTTAACGGTGCACATATGGAATTAAAGTTTTTGATATACTTCTGGTAGAAACCACATAATGAGACAAAGGATCTCACGTCCTTCTTGGTTTGTGGTCTCGGGGCTTTCTGTAGTTTTCTCTAAATTCTTTGGGTCAGGGGTCATGTTTCCCTGATAAACTGTGTGTCCCAAAAATTCCAATTCTTTACATCCAACGCAACATTTGGTTGGTCGGGCTGTTAAATTTGCCTCCCTAAGTCGATTAAACAGCATGTTCAGAGAGTCAATGTGTTCCTCAAATGTTTCTGTTGCTATCAGGATATCATCCATGAAATTTGTTATACATGGATTATTCAGAGGGTCCAATAATTTTCTCATCATTCTAGAGAAGACACTAGGCGCATTCTTCAATCCAAATGGCAATCTATTAAACTCATAGTGTCCTTCTGAGGTACTAAAAGCTAGGTATGGTCTAACCTCAGGCTTTACTGGAATCTGATAATATCCTTTACTCAGATCCACTTTTGAGAAATATTTAGCTTTATTTAGTCTGGCAAACAGCTGATTTGTATCCGGCAATGGATCCACCTGTCCTTCTGTAATAGCATTCAGTCTCCTGTAATCTATACAGAGTCTATGTTCTCCAGAGGGCTTCCTTAAGAGTACAACACCGGAACTATACGAAGATTCACTGTGCGAAATAATTCCTTCCTTCAACAGATAGTCTATCTCTTCCTTCAAAGCTTTCTCCTTAGCAAACGGAATCGAATATGGTTTCATACAGACAGGTGTGGGGTCTATCAGTTTCATATCATATTCCAATAGGTTTGTATGCCCTGGTCGGTCTGTTAACACCTCTGCATGATTATTTAGAACCTGTTGCACTCTCTCTTTCTGAGTTTTCGTTAAATGTGTACTGATTTTCACCTGTGCTGCTGTCTCACAGGGGTGTAATGGATATTCAAATGATGAAAGTGGTTCCTTTTTCATCTCCATGGCGATAAACAAGGTCAACAAGTGTGTCTCTTCCTGATGTTCTCTTTCCAAATATTTCTTCAGGAGATTCACATGATAGATTTTTTCTTTCCCCTTCTTATCTATCTTATAATTTGTTCTAGATACCTTCTCTAAAACTGTATATGGACCCTGCCATCCAATTTGTAACTTATTCTGACTCCCGGGCAAAAGAAGCAGTACTTTCTCTCCCACAGCCAAATTTCTGTCTTTCGCTTTCCTGTTATAATAGGCAGCATGTTTCTTCCTGGCTTGTTTCAAATTTTCATTGGCAAGTTTCCAACCAGTTTTTAAACGAGTGGTCAGCTCATTCACATATTGGTATGAAGATGTAATGTTTTCCTCTGCCTTTTCATCAGTCCACGTTCTTAACAAAGCTACATATGGACCTTTAATTGTGTGGACCTATTTGTCCATGCACCGGTATGGTCTAACGACCGCTACCAATTTCTTCTTTTGGGCTTTCTCCCCACTTAAAATTCTTGATGAGAGATTTCCTCTCTACACC